>CATIWJ010069102.1:0-32433 GCA_949640765.1 Croton laevigatus | reverse complement strand
AAAAATAAAATAGAAGGAAAAGGAAAACATAATTGAATTGGTGGGAAGCACATGGAGGCATATGCTGTGTCCCAAATCCATACTATTCTGTACATAATAGTATAATTAATGCACTGATTGCAAAACTCCAAATCTAAGACCACTATATATCATATCATATATTAATATTTTTGTTCTATATTTAGACCTTACCAACATTAATGAATTATTGGATCAGAAATCAAAACTACATTACAATACCTAAAGTACTACTATTTATACAATAACATCTAGCCTTTGATAAATGGCATGTATCTAACCATGCATTATATAAATCCCTAACTACATGTTGAATAAACATTAAGTAAATGCTTAAGATTATAGCGTAAAATTCTGAAACTATAAAATCAAATAGAGTTACATGTCACGTTGTAAAGAACATAAACCATTTGAGAATTTGTAAAAACACATTCTAATTAGGAAGTAGAGTCAACCTACCAAAGAAGTGTGCCTCACGAAAAGCCACAAGGGGATGATAAAAGCCTTTGAAACCTACCTGAGATAGCCCTCGTGAACTTGTCGTCCACATGTCTTCCATCACTACACCGAAGCCACTCAACTAGAAGTTCTAAAAATATGTTGCATCTATAAAAATCTGCCACAACCGAGAAAACTGAAGTGCAAAACTGGACTCACGATATGTCGATACAGTTGCAAGTGGAAGTGATAACAAGAAGGAACTTCGCTGGAAAAAAGATTGAGGAAGATGAAAAGTTTAAAACCACTTCCTTAATTATTTAGTTTTTGTCAAAAGGACCTATATAAATTACATTTTGATCATTCTACCATATTTTAACAGAAAAAATAGACAGAAGGGTATAATTTTTAACAGTTATTTAACACAGAGAGATTTTTGTCAAAAAAAACCAATAAGAAAAATATAAAATATCCTAAAAACTAAAGAGATTTTTGTAAATACTACAGGCAAGATGAGTAGACGCTATAGAAATTTTTTTCAATTTCGTCCCTATATTAAATTATAGTGGGATTGTGATGAAATTTACAATTTGATGTATAATTGTTTAAAAGTTCAAAAATGGTATACTTGTTATAAATCGAAAATTTTTTGTTCCAAATCGAAAAGTTTATGGTGCACAGTAATAATAGGCGGAGAAATAACGGGAATTCAATTATAATTTTTAACATTTTCCATCTTCCATCACTATCATCTTGTATTGTCAAAAAAAAAAAAAATCATTTCCCAGCTTCTTCTCAAAAAATAAATAAATAAAAATTGGATATATTTCCATTCTTTTCTTTTCCTTCCCACTCAAGCGATCCTAAATTAACGTGCAAATGTGAAATTTCATAATCCCTGAAAAAAAAAATTCATAAATTGTATCTTTTCCTTTGAAACAAACAAATAAAATTTAGGGTTTTTTCAACGTAAATTTTATCATTTTTTAAAAAATTGTCATTTTTAAATATAATTCTCAAAATAGTCACTCTTAATTGAAAACAAATATAAATGATTTATAAACATATTATAAAAAGATTATAATTATAAATAAATTAGAAACATAAACCTTTTAAAAGTCAAAAATTAAAATGACATTTTTAAGAACAAAAAGTAGGGGTGTGCATGGTTCTTGAGGGCTCCAGTCCTGAACCGAGAACCATACCGAACTGGTACCAAAACTGGCGGTAAACCGCTTTTGTAAGAACCGAATTGGAATCGAAACCAAAAACTTATCAAAGACGGTACCAAAAAAAGTTCTTAAAAAGAACTACACCAATACCGGACTTGAAACCTGGAGGAACCATACCCAAGAACCGGTTATAATTAAAAATAATACTAATATATAATAAATAACAATAGTATATATTATAAAATAATATTATATATAATAAACACAATATACTTGTTATGAAATTTTCAAATTACGTAATTTGAACTTGAAATACTATTATTAGTTTGGATTATATATTTTATTGATTATATAATATTTAAAAGTTTAAATCTTGCTTTTCATCATTAGAAATTAGAATTTATTATTTTTGTTGCGAGTTTAAGATAATTTAATGTCCAAATTAGTAATAAGTATAAATTTATTTTGATTAAAAATTATACGGTTCTACCGAAATCGAACCCAAAACCAAATAACTGAGGACTGAACTAGAAACGAAAAATTAGAAATAGTACAAGAACCGGAATCGATCATGTGGTTCTGAAAAAGGTTCCTCATTTTGGAGGAACCGGTCAATCGGTATCGAGAAAGGTTTTTACAACGAACCGTCCCAGAACCAGTCCCGTACACTCCTAACTAAAGTATAATTAGACTAAAACCTTTTTTTTCCAAAAAAAACCTAATTAGACTAAAACTTATTTTCATACCTTTTATAATATTATATGGGATGTTTACATTGTATTATTCCAATCATTTCAATGCAAACAATGTTTTAGTTACGATCACATTCAAACTAATTTCTAAAAATAAATTATTGACATATTATTATAAACTGCCTCTTAGAATACTCAACTACTTTCTCCATTTTAAGTAATCCCACTGGAAATTATTCTTCTTCAAGTAAAATAAATTTCAAAATTCTTAAATTATGACATGGTATGGAAATGTTGTCATGTTTATCGCATTTTGCAAGTTATTGGTATAAACTAAGAAATTCATAGGTAAACAACTATCTGGCACGTCATCCGCGAACTAATCTAGGAAGATAACAAATTAACAGAATTAATGAGACCGATCTATCATCACATTAGTGGAACAGTTCATGAGACTCGGTCTACCTAGTAATTTCTCAACAAAACTTATGTGTCAAAATTTACTAATGCTTTGTAATTTAAGATTCTAATAAGGTTGCAGCAAATAATACTGCTCCATATCTTGAATTATATACATAATCATATGTTTGTTCTTACACTAATATTCTGTATTTCAGATGAATTGCAATTCAGCTTCCAAAAATTTTCATTCTGTGGGAGAAAAGGAAGGAAACTTTACCATGAACGGCGGTTTGGAAAACTCTACAGAAGGGACAAAATTGACAAAACTTGTTCATTCTGAGATTGAATGAATATTCCGCATATAACGTGTGGTCTTTTCGAACTGTGGTTTCGCCATTCCTCCAGTTTTAAAAAATATTGAATCTTATGTACAGGAACGAAGAATCTACAAATAGTAGTTGTCCTGATGGTTCACAGCATCTTTACAAAGTACCGACCGAGCTTCCATTATCGATCTCGGAGGCTCCAAGTCTTTTTCTTGTAGTGCATTTCCAAGTAATTGCTGCATTTGTGATCCAAATATGTCATCTAAGATCTGCAAGTCCAATAGCAGCAGAGATGGATCAGATATAGCAAGTGCAACTCAACAGACCAAATGGCATATAAAGTTCACAATTTCTAGAAGCAGATTAGCAACATTTTCACAATCCACTGGAACTCCATATGCTGCATGCATCTGTGGTCATTCATACTTTGGAACGAGTGTATGTTTCTCACATTTATTTCAATCACATTGATGACGAATTAAAATATCTTTCAAATTTTTGAAATGTCAGTGAGATACTCGAGCATTGCATTTGCATAGAAGATAGCAATCGCAAAGGTTTGCCATTTGAAGTATTATAATTTAAATACTAAGCTCCCAAAATTTGAAATTGTCATTGGATGAAATGCAGACAAAAGAAAGCGGTTGTAGGGTGACTTACAGAGAGGGCAATTCGTGAGCCTTTATACCAAGAACTATTCTCTCTCCTACTTTGCAAAAATCGGAGCATCTCCTGGTTGAAATAATGACAATGATAATGATAGTATGTATAAAAGCATTCAAATAAAAACCATTACAATCTTATGTTCTAGATACAGTAATAAAATATGTTATCCAAAAACAAATACCTGCCCCATGCGGTCCCAAAAACCTCGGCAAATGGCAACAAATACATGAGGTTCAACGACAGAATGCAGGTGATCCATCGTCTTTATCATTAGATCCTTCAAAGGCTGCATTCTACTTCTTAAGTCAGACTCTGCCATTGTTTCCTTTGAATCTTGGATTATGCTCTTCAGTTTCGTTGCATTTTGCATCTTCGTCTGCATAAAGACATGGAAACAAAAGCATCAGTTAATGTGAAAGTTCACAAACTTTAAACATGCATCTTTATAATCCCATTACTTTTCCAAGAAAAGGAACACCATTGTTCCGTCAACTTCGCCCTCGCCTACCATATTTACCAACAAATGACTAAGAATAAACCATGTACTAACAACTAAGAGCTTTGAAAAAGAATAAGAAACTGAAAAAAAAAAAAAACATTTGTTTGCCAGAACACACAAGGGAAAAGAAAAAAAGGCAAGAACAACTAATGGAAAGAGTTAACCTTGTACAAAGGACCATTTGGACTATGTTAGAATTTGGGATAGCTAATTTTAATTCTATATAAATAGCTGCATTTTCAAGACATGGCGGGAGCCTTGGGAAAGCATTAACTAGTCAAAAAACTGTGAAAATGCTACCAAGTGTCAACCAAACCAAACACTTAATATGGAATCTTATATACTAATTATTATTATTTGACTAGTTCAATGCAAATGCTCTTTTATCTATTTTCAAATTCTATCTCTGTTGACCAAATGTAAAATGCAGTCAAGGAATAGCAATAACTGAATTATCACCGTCCATGGACGAAAAGTTCATTAAATTTTACTGCCAGAAAACTTTAGTTTCAGCAAATCAATTGAGAAGTAAAGAATACCCACATTCTCTACAAGTTTTTCCACAATTGCTTGGAGGTAACTTCTGAATTTGGATCTTAGCAACACTGTAACTTCACTAAGACATTCTCCTGTCACTGTATCCGGGGTGCAAGAATTCCATGACTTCATCTGAGTTTCTATCTTGGGACGCAGCACATCCAGCATCCTTTTCATGGAATTCAGAAGAACACCCAACTGAAACATAATTATAACTTTTTAGCGGATAAAATAACAAACATCAACTCTCCTAAGATTTCATGCAACTTCAAAATAGAACTTCACCTCTTCAGGTACAATATAAATTTCCCCTGTTCGTTTAGCAAACTTCTGAACATATTTGAGACCAAAAATTTTTGGGGCGAGACTGTCCTTCAAAGGGGACAAGCAATCAGCATACTGCTTGTCCAGAGCTTCAATAATTGCCTTCTCAACATCAGCAATAGCCTTTTGATGGATCCAGATGTATGCTATCAGTAATTGAAACTTATGCCAAATGGAGATAAAAAGAATTAAAAGATTGAGGTATAAAGAAACATACATTCTCCAAAACAACAGTATACTCTGGCCAACGATAGATTATAACTTCATATTCATTTAGCGTGTCCTTTAGTCGGTCATACATCTCATCAACAAAAGGAGTTGTTGAATGCTGTGTCTTCAAACCAGACCACTTTACCTGATAGAAATAATTTGAGTAAAATTTAAATAGCAATAAAGATACCGCTCAGAATAATGTAGCAAATCTTATGATTTTAGTTAAATCGGACAAGTGTTTGATGCTATTTGCATGCATTATGAAGGGGCCACCAAAAAATGCCCAAACTAAATAAGTAATTATATCTGCATAATATCCTGTTTTATGGATATGATGTTAAAAAATCTTTCCTTTTCCCTTCTTCAGCTCCTCCTATGAGTCATTCTCCATAACTCAGGATAAAGCATCATTATTCATGATTTGTAACTGCACTCACCTTTCAGTATTGAAAGAATTTAGGAAAACTCACCTGAAAACCAGAGTTAACAGGTGAGAATTGTCCAGCCTTATAAAGACTCTATCCTCCTCACTCCTATCCAATGTGGGATTCCAACCCCCCCCCCCCCCCCTCTCCTTCACCCATCACGGCCAAACACCTGACGGGGGAGGCACACTCTGATACCATGAAAAGAATCTGGACCTAACTCATCTGAAAACCCGAGTTAATAAGTGAGGATTGCCCAACCTTATAAAGACTCCATCTTCCTCACTCCTATCCAATTGAGATTCCAACAAGTATTGAATATCAATATTATTAATTAATATTTAAAACATCAACTTTTTTATCTTTCAAGAACTAGCTAGTCTTCTAGTTTCGTTTTCAAAATATAGGTTACAAGAAGAGTAGCTAGTCAACTTATGGGGCAGTCACCTGCATTTTCAAGAATGGTCAACGTGAAGAACACACAAAAGAAGAGATAAGTGACTATGATAATCCTTTTTCAAGTGCCAAAGAAAATTTAACTACATCATACAGCATTACATTTAAAAGTTATACTAAAACTATATACAAATTACTAACCACAATCAGGGAGAAGCTCTTGCCCTAATGGCACTTGAGCATTGCCAAGACCCTTAGGTTTTGAGCTCAAACCACACTATGTCCCAACCAACGCTTTGTAACTAATGGGAAAAAAAATTGGTAACCACAATCATGCAAAATTTATACCTTGTCTAATTTGCACATCTCAAGCAACACAAGACGCTTGTCTTGGATCCAGAGGGTTATATAAGAGTGGAACAACTCTTTTGCGTCGACTCCACCTTTCACTGGACTGTTGGATGTAAGAAAAAATTGAGCAAGTTCAGTTAACAAACACTAGAAGTTGAACATATTAAAATTTACTGATAAGAAAAGAAGTGAATTACTCAATCTCCCAAGAAGCAAGATCTCTTTGAAAATCTGCTGTAGCAATAACAAGTTCCGCTACAGGGGGTGATGGACCAGGAGGAGGACAAGCAATTAGAAATGTGCGCAACCTAGTTGAGAGATCCACACTATATATTGAAGCACACAGATTTGGAAGGTCTATAAAACTAAAGACAAGAAAAACAGCAATTAGTAAAGGGATGGGAAATAATAAATAACAAAATCCATGAATCAATGGCAAAACAAAGTAGGAACAGTTCATTAGCAATCTAATTGAATGACTTATTTACAAATAGAAAGAAGAATTTACCATAGAATTCCCTACTAAAGAAGGAAGCAAAAAATTATCTTATACGATGCAGATAATAGCATTTTTACCTGGGAAGCACATGCTGATTATGGATCTGCATGTCCTTGCAAATTTCATTTCTAAAACTTAGAACAAGAGTTTTCATCTTTTGATACGATGTTGAAAGCATCACATTATCCATCAAAGTGCCCTCATTATTGCTTATAAATTCATCTGTCTCAGCCAAATGTCTTTTTGATCTTTTTTTGGCAGCAACCTGAAAGGTTTTTGCAATTATATGAAGCAGAAGAGGCAGGCACCACACAAAAAATGAAACAGAGAAAGGAAATCAGTTTCTACCTGAAAATATCGGCAGAACTTCAACTGTGCCTCAGAACTCAATACATCATGCAGGAGAGAATACAGCTTGACAGCAGGTGCCAATGCAGGAGCTGCCAATCCAGTGGCAGGACCAAAAACATCCATAATCCCAGACGGTACTGACTCATCCAGTGACTTGTAGTTCTCAAAAACCAGCACTAGCATTTGTTGTATTTGATCCTCAACCTCTCCAAGGATACGATTCTGGTTAAATTGTTAATAATCACTGGCATTAATTTACTTTCAATGCAAACGGAATATATTTACTTGCATATTCAGCATCCTATAGATTTCACTATCAATATTTTCTTAGCATTTTTCAGACTTGAAAAGCATATTTATTGAAGAAAGAGAAATAAGAAGCAGAATCTTAAACATTAACCAAGTCAAATAAGTTAACACATCATAATATTAATTTAAATTTAAATCACACCTCTTGATGGCTCAGCACGCTCTTCCTATTACCCTTCATGATTACAGGTTGCAATAAGTCATATATCAAGTCAAGGCAGTCTTTGGTGGGGGTAGCCACATCCATTACATAGGAAAGGTATCTGGAGAATCACAAAAATCAGACAGAAACTGGATACATTATGTGGGAAACGTTTGCTAAATTAATTATATGAAATAACAGATTCTGCCTTATACAATACCTTAATCTGGTGTATACATCTGATACTCCATAATAAGATGCAAATTCAGTTACTAGCCACTTCCATGGGCCGTGTAGCAATAAGTTCCTTTGCTGAAAATTTTGAACTTTCATTGCAACTTCCAGAACAAAGTCATAAGCCACAGTTTCTGCCACACACCCACACTGAACACAAGGCATAAAATTAATTATCATTACCTTTTTCTATATGGTGCTTCATTGCAATTTACGTCAAATAAGGAACCAAAAAGAGCAAGCATCAGTTTTATAAGAATAAAATCCAACAAATACCTTAGGATGGTTACTCTCATCTGGAGTAGTTGAATAGTTTATGTATAACTGCATTCTGCCAATGAGTTCATGCTCTGGCTCATGGTATATGGGCCACCATCGAAGCTTGTCACTCTGCATTGAATTGGAATTTAAAATCTCTAGCATGCTATCTTTTTTGTTCAGAACTATCTTCCTTAACACTTAAGAAGTAAGAAAAATAATGGTCTTACTGCATCATCAGCTATAGCAGCCACTTGAGCCAAGACACGGCCACAGTACTTCCCTTTGGAATCTTGAACTTCAATTATCAAGTCATCAGTACGATTGTCAGGGAAGCTACATTTCAGAAACATTCATTAATTTAATGTTCAAAGAAACAGGAAGTAGAAATAACTTGAAATAGGACACATACAACATGTGAGATTCACCAGATCCAGGTTGCATTTTAATTGCATCCTCTTCAGAAGAACTTTTCAACCTCACCAGGCAAGTATATGTTTCTGTAACACCAGACCATTTACAGAAAGGAAAATGAAAATGGGAACCATTGATCTTAATGAATAGAAAGGACTAGTATGACAGGAACTAATTAAATCCTTAGAATTTGAATTAAGATTAATCATTAATCTTAATATTAATCAACTGAAACTTTTAATAGGCCTCAAAAATTTGCAGTTGGAGTGGACAATGACTAAGGATTATGAATCAGGATATGTCTACCCCACATGTCAAAGTGGATTAAAAACCTAGAAGCGATATTAATTATTCAAACGTTCTCTCTCTTTTTCTCAGCACTCTCTCAACTCTTCCAGTGGAAGTAACAGTTTGGCTTTCCACCATCAGTCCATTTACTAACCCGAAAAAGAAGTTAGCATAACTAGCAATTGCATCAATACCTTGTTGAATAACCTCAAAATATGAAAAATAGAAAGTGAATATGGTAAAAATAAAATAAAAATGTTAACAATATCAATATAATGTATAAAGCTTTTCCATGATTACATTTGCTATAGGTTTCTATCTAAACCTTGTAATCTGAGTTATTCTCCACTGAAAGATTCAGAGAGGTTAAGTTATGTTATTTTAGTTTATTTTGGGCAGGCCAATCGGCAACACATCAACTTATGTTTTAGCAGCAAACTAATGTGAAGTTAAGATGCTCAATAATGCAAAAGTTTAAACACCTTGTACAGCTTCATACGAGGAGGGGTTGCTGCGGACAATAGCGACCTCGTTTTTCAAGACCTTGGAAACTTGTTTAATATAGTGAGTGCTTGCTCGCACATATGCCATGCTTTGTTGCCGAAAAGAACCATGCGGAGGAATATGAGGGGTCACATGGACTTTCCGTACAGCTTCCCACCCAGACTGTAATGTCATATTTAAAGTTGACAACTGCCGACGAATTGGTTCAAGCTTTATCATTGATGGGTTCAGAGAGGCAAAACTACAACCCGGAGGTGGGTCTAAACCCATTTTCACTTTCCGTACTGCAATAACCAAATGTTCAGAAGAAGACAGAGGCCTTAAAATGCAAACCATATAGAAAATTATGAATTTTCTTGAATGAGGAAGACACAAAAATACCTTGCAATTTCATTTTTCCAAAAGTTCTCTTAGATTTTGGAGCGGCCTCTCCACTTACCAAATGTGAAGTTTGTTTTGCCAAAAGTTCTTCTTCTGGTTGTAACAACACGTGCTGTAAACTACAATATTAAGGCAGAATTAAGAAAGCAATAAGAAAACAGGTATTACATAAAAATTCAACGAAGAAGGTCACAATAGTTTCCAAAACAATATTCAATCCCATTACATCACAATCATCTCTATTATGATGAGGGCTTAGCAATTCAATTCATTTTGATGTTAAGAAAATTGCCTAAAATGTGAGAGACTTGGTTCCACACCAAAATTATTGTACATAATATTTTATTCACAGAAAAGGCAATGAGTAAAAAAGCTACTACAGGTTCCGTCTTGCAACCCAATTTCCAAGTTAACATCTCTCTAATTCACATTGGCACACATGTCCATATGCCAGCCAAGCCATAAGATTAACAAGGACAAAAGAATTAAATAACAGAATGTAAACTAACTGCACTAGAACCACAGAGCAGAAGAAAAAATGACAAACAAATAATAGGGAAGTTTAAATTTCTGAATCACACTTGCACATATCTTCATGCCACAATTACAAAAGAACAAAAGAATTATACAACAGATTGCAAACCATCAACATTAGAATACCAGGAAGTAAAAAAATAGAAAACATTGCACCCACCCAAATGAATTTCGTAATGATGCACATTCATCATTCAAAAAGTAGGGAGCTTCTTCACAGCAACCTCTGGCCCATGAGTGAAGACAGAGTCGAACGCATGCATCATAGGAAATTACAGCACACCAGGGACCTTGTGAACTGAAACCACCAATCAGCATTAACAAATAATATATATAGAGTAAACAAGGCAACCAATAACATCAGCATAAGGGGGATAAATTTTTGCTGAACACAGACATTAGAACCAATATTGCATGTTGTTGCTTCTGCTACTTAACATACCTTGCGTGAAATGTCGGGAAGCGAGCAGGTAATGAAGTTGTGGGTGCATTAATGTCTCTTCCAGATGCAATCCTGTAAGGCACAACAAAAGCTTCTAATTTCTTCCTAAAATAAAAATGCTAAGAAATTAAAACAATTCTACTAACCCATTAGATTGGTCAGGATTCGCATTGCCAGTTCCTTCCGGTACAATGTTGCTCGAATAAACGTATGTTGATGACTTTGGTTTATCTGTGGCCATATAACTATGCAAAATTTTGACATGAGATATGTCATTGGCTCTTTCTACGTCTACAGTAGAATGGATAGGAGGAGCAGTGGGCATATATTTATAATGACGCTTTTTATCCTCCAATCTTGGATCATGGAAACCCTGCAATGCATACATCCAAATTAGAGGCACATTATATTTAAACTATCAATACAACCCAGGCAGAACATAACAGTTCATTGTTATGTTTGCATTTCAAGTACTGTCAATCAGTACCAGAAAGAGAGACAGTATTTCATTACCCACAAAGAAACAAAACCATATTTCAATCTCAATCATGGCACTTCTTTTGAAATAACAAAATCAGTCACAAATAATTCAGTTTGATTGGCAGACACAGCCAATCCTTAGAGAAACCCAGTTACTACAACAAATTCAACTCAAAGATGGAAAGCAAATTAAAACAATTTAGAATTTCCAGTAGCATGCTTTGCACATCAAAGATATTCAATGGTTATAAAAATCCACTCTGTATTGGATAATCTAAAATGATAAGAAAAGCATGACTTCTAATAACTAGGAAAATCCAAAAGATTGTGCAAAATATTTCAAGCTAGATCCCTCACAAAAAGGTGGCAAGCATGTTCCTATACAAGTTAGGTGGGCTGGTTTTATAGCAATGACACTTAACGAAATCAAGAGTGCTCATTACCATCTTCATTATACACGGTTTTCTGGCAAATCTCATGCATTAAGGTTGTGGTATCAAACTAGTCACAATGTGCAGGTAAGACTGAATAACAGCAAATTAGTTTGCTTTTTTTATGATTGTGTGCAAGGAAAAGCTTAACCTAAAGAAATTAGTCCCCATCCCACATAATGATAGTATTTATATCATGAGGATTCAGTAATCATCAGAAGAAATTTTTTTTTTAACAGAATCCGCCTTCTATAACTGAGTTTACAGTTTGGAAAGGGAACCTGTTTATGGGAGGTAGCATAACTAGTTCTTCTGTGCTGCATAAATGAAGCTTTACTACTAATGTCAGAATCTGAAAGTTGCTCTTCTACAGTAGCACTTCCTTGTTTCTGCGAAAATGACTCCCTAGACATACTCAAATTGGAATGAGTTTTATCAGCAACATAATTCTCAGTCCTTTTCATTGGAGAGGTACTTTTAGCAGCTACGATATTTAGAACTTTGTCATCTTGAGGAGATGACTCCAGAGAGTAATGCCCACCATAAATTTCATCTTCTGAGTCAGAAGATGTGTCCATGTCTGATACAAACCCATTAACTTTGCTACTAACTGGTGTGGCTCGAGACGCATGTATTGCATCAAATGCCTGTTGCCCACTACGGAATTTCCCTGTATAAGGTAATCCAAACCCCTCAGCATCTTTATTTACGCGACCAAAATGATCAGAACTTGGCTTCTCAGTCAAAATTGAAGTGGAAATTCCAGCCCTCCTGGTAACACCTCCCTGACACACATTCTGTAAACTTAAATCAGATCCACATCAACCATACTAAATTAAGAAAAATATAAAACTAAATACAACCTATTATCTTAAAACAAAGAATTCAGATTTTTACTCACCTCTCCAACCCACCATCTATCGGTGAACATTGTTTTCTCTTGGTGACCTAAACCTGCGTTTCATAACAACAAATTCAATGCAAAAACTGAAACTGTTACAATTGAACAAAACAAAAGTAGAAGTTATAACATTAGAACTGGTTAAGTGTAAATATTAATTCCCCATCTACTTTCCTTCAATTCTCCACCAACCAAACAAACCGAAAGATTATAACTTTTAAACACAAAAACCGAAACTTGATCTAATCAACAATGCCAATAGCGAAAATCCAAAAAAACCAATTCCAAAGTTTTAAGTTTTGAACCAAAACTGTACTTCTTTTGTTAAAAATGATCATCCGCAAGCAATTGAACTGAGTGCTCCTAAGATCTCATCTAACTAATGAATACTCAGTGATGGTGGCTAAGCAGTCTAAACTATAAACCAGACTGATATGAGAAAATTATAATCTCCTAAATTACAGAAACAAAAAGGAAACAAAATATAATCTAATTAGAAAAAACAGAATGGACTCAAAAGGCAATTTCAAGAAAATCACCAAAATGTACAAAAAAGAAAATGTATTGAAGATGAAAACTTCAGTAATAGTTTTTTAATGCAGGCATTGAGAGAAAGAGAGAGAAGTGTAGACTACTTACAGTGGATGGTGAAGAAGACTGGGAGAGCAAAAGCAATGGGTATATTTTGCTGATTGAATTATTGAAAGTCCTTTTCTTCTCTGTTTTTTCTACTGTTTCCAAGTTCCCTCTGCTTTCCAATATTTTATTATTTTTAAATTTCTTTTTATTCTTTGGTAAATTATTTTTAAGAAAAATGGAAATTTATAGTACATTGGTTTTATTTATTAATGTTTAGTGATTTTGAGAAGATTTTTAGAGATAATAAAATGATTTATTAGCTTTTAATGATCTTACTGTTAACAGAGAGACATTAACGGAGACGTGCGGTTAACGTGTAAAGCTGACGTGGTAAATGCAAAGGCGCTAACGGTCGAATGTTTGCTTTGCTTATGCTAATTTAGGTCTGCATTTGTTTGGTATGGTTAGGCATGCCGTGTGTGCTTTGCATCACCACCATGCAACTTGTCTTTATTTCATCAAAATCTTAATTCATATATAAATTTGATAATCAAATAAAGTTTGTTCGAAGTTAACCTTTTTTTAAAAAAAAAAATGCATTTTAATAAGAAATTAGCTTTTATAAAAGTAAGAAAAAATTTAATTATCATATTTGGATAAAAAATTCAAAAATAAATAATTGAATTTTGGTTTTTTTTTAACAAAATTGTATTTTGGTTTATTGAAATAATAATATTATTGTCTAGAATTAAAATTAAAAAAGGAGACATTTTGTCTAAAAAAAAAAACAAAGAGAATTCTTTTTAGTAGTAATAGTAATATGATGAGAAACGGACGACTAACATTTCGTTAGTACGTGAATAAGCATGATCCAGGGGCCCACAATGAAGCTTTCGGTCTGACTAAACATTGTGCAGTGTGCTGTATCCAAATTTAGAAAGCTGTATTATTTATTTATTTATTTATTTTAATAGCAAAGAGACTAATGTTTTTTTTTATATATATAATTCAGTAAATCATTTACACATACATAGTTGCGAAATTAAATACAATAAGTCACAAGTTTTAAATTTTAGCTTTGTATTATTTTTTAAATATAATTATAAATTTAACGATACCTATCTTATTTATAATATAAAGTAAAAATTTATAAACTGTGATCCACTGCATTTAAACTTGAAACTTCGTATACAAGATTCGTACACCTAATTTAAAAAGAAAAATTAAAATCCAAAAGTATGGAAAGTCTCTCGTGGAGACTTTTGGCCTTATGTTATTTTAATCCTTTTTAATCAAATCTTCGCCTATAAGAAACCCACTAATCTCCTGCAATCAACAAATTAGGGGGAAAAAATTATGGAAAAGTTGTACAATTGAAATTAAAGTTTATGAAACTGAGATTAAAACTAATCTTAAACAATAATTAGAATAAGAATGAAGATAATAATAGTTGTGTATTTTATTTTATATTTGTTTTTCTATTTATAAGACTTTAAGGGCATCTACGACATTATCTATACATGATTGGAAGATACATTGTCATTCACACGTTATATGGCCATGTATTTGGACACTTGATCAACATTTTAGCTTTCGTTGGACACCAAATTATTCCTAAAGAACAGGGCCGGACTCAAACATTTTGGTGAGGGTGGGTAAATTTATTAGTTTATTCATCACACAAAATTTATTATTAAAATATTTTTATAGCTCTAAAAATGTAATATTTGCTAAAAAATGTCATGTTTCAATTAAAGAAAATTTTTAAAGCAAATTAATAAAAACATTATTTAAGAGAAATAAAATATTAATCATGATAAATTTTGAGATATACATATGAAATATACAATATTAAAAATATAAAATTCATAATAATCATCATTTTATTCTCAAGTTTTAATATAATAAAATTTAATTTCTTACCACATAACTAAAATTTGTTATTTTTTTTAATGAGTTTAAATCCATACACAAACAAAAATAAGACTACAGAAATATTATAATTAAATATTAGTAAAATAAAATAATTATTATTTTATTGAAAAAGTTCTGTATTATATAATTTTTTGATGTTAAATTATTTATATAAAAATAAATTAAAAGTTAATTATCACAACAATTAAATTTAACATTTTAAATGTTTAAATAGAAATGGGTATAAAGTGTTCGGCAGGAGAAATTTTGTTAGGAAAATAATTTTTAATGTATAAGTGCTAGTAATTGTTTTATAATTTATTTATAAAATAAAAATAAAAATTTTTTTTTATTTATTAGTGTGCATGTATAATAAAAGTAAAAATAATGAGTCTTATAAATTGAGGGTGGGCTAGTGCCTCCACTAGGCATAACCCAGTTTGCCCTGCTTAACCTACTTAAAGATACAAATCAAATGTGTCCTTTTTTATTTTAAAATAATAAACTTATTATTTATCTCACATAAATAGTAAATTTTATTCCACGTAAGTATTTTTCGACTTGTCTTTCACATTGTGGATTCTTAACGGAAGACATTTTAAAATTATATGGCATCACTTTATCTTTCAAATGAATCTCGCCAATGCTAAATTGCACTTTGGCTTTTATGTCATATAAAATGGAGACTTTGAAAAAATTGATATGGATGAATGTTTATCTTTAGACATTTAGTTTTTAAAATTCATCTACAATGCATGAGTTTTTATTCTACATTTTTTCCCCATCTTTTTCAGAGTTGTCGTTTAATACGAAACTAATAACAATTCACGATAAATTGTGTACATCGTCTAAAAAACCGTCTAAAAATAATAAGTGAGCTAGATAATATCAAGTTCACGTCATCTTCACACCCTAAATACACATCAGCGTTGAACAACTTCTTTTATAAAATCTCTTTATTTTTTCTTACGTGCCATTTGGATAAGAGGAATCCATATTTATAATGGAGATACTTTAAATGTCTTTATCCTTCATATTGTGAATGCTCTTATACATAATTATACTTAAGAGTATATATTAAATACATTTATAGGTGTTAATTTGACATAAAGAAATAGTCGAACACTTAAAAAAGATATTATACTCAATAATAAAAGAGAAGTTAAAATAATTAAATGATGGGACTCATGACATCCATAATTAAAAATATTCTTAACACTTTTCCTTATTATTCATCATTAAAAACTCACTAGAAAAAATTTCGGAAAAAAAAAACCTAGTTAAAAAAAATAAGTACACTATTCTTATCTTGAATACAATGTAAAATACTGTTTCATTAAAAACTTTTAAAAAAAAAAATTTAATGTGAAAAAAAAAACTTTGAATCTATATCTTATATCGATAATATCTCGATTTCCTCTAAGTTCTATAAATAGTTGAATTTAGAATATCAATTCATTTTTGAAAAATTGAAGAGTGATTTATCAGATATTTGTGTATTTTGTGGTCATAGAGCAGGATCAAATATGGAGTTTGAGGAAGTAGCAAAAACACTCGGTAAAACCCTAGAAGAAAATAAATTTTGCTTAGTCTATGGCAATAGAGACTTGGGCATAATAGATTATGTATCTAAAGAAGCCTATGAGAACTATAGTCTAGTCCTTGGTAAGTGTGGGGAATGCTACAGAGGGAGTACAATTGTGGCCACCATGCATTAGCGCAAAGCTGAAATGCACAAAAACTCTTTTGCATTTATAGCTTTACTTGGTGGATTTGGTAGTTTAGGATAGCAATTGGAAGTTATCTCTCGGCTCAACCTAAAAATCATTAAAAAACAAAAAAGTTGGTTTGCTGAATGTCAATGGTTACTATGATCTTCTGTTGTCCTTTTTGTGGTTAAAGATTTTATGTACAACAAGCAAGAACCATTCTTAATTTTTTTTTAGCTTCCTGATAGATTAAAAGGCTTTGAGCCACCTTTAGGCTTAAATTCTATTTTCAGAACAAAATGAGGAAATTTGAGTAAATATTTCTCTTTGTAAGTATAATGCTTTACGTCTGATCTTAATAAATCACCTGCGCTAATTTGCATACTTGAACTTATCAAGAATTAGTTGCTAGAAATAAATATCAAACATTTTCCAAAAACATTATTAGTAACAAACAATTCAAAATGTTTAATTAAAATTCATAAATTAGGATATGCACAACAAAATCTACTATTTTGTAAATTATAACTTTGGAGATTTCAAAACAAATTCTTAATTCCATTTTAATGTCTCCATGTCGAAGAAAACTATACTTTACTTATCTAAATAAATATATCACATAAACCATGTGCTATAAGATAATTTGGTGCAATGTACTTTACTCTAAAAAAAAAAAAAGGGGGGTTTGCGTTTAATATGGCAATTATACGGTTTGCTTTTAATTCAAAAACCCTGGGAAAAAAGGTCAAATATTAAAAAAATAAACCATGGACTTTTAAAAAAAGGTACGGCTAAATTCATGTTTTATATGATACCTAATTGAAAAATTCAGTTATTATTTTTCTTTTGATATACATATTTTTAATATTTTATAACAATATATCACCAATTATAAATGCAAATTTATGTAAATCATAATAGCATATAAAAATCCATAATAAATAATACAATTTAAACATAAATCTTTTAGTTTATCTAGTCCAGAAGGGCCTTTCTGCAAGAACTTACAAACTTCAAGGACCAAATGGTGAAATTGTCTTCTTCTTCTTTTAAACAAAGGAACCAACAATCAAACTCTCAACCAAAAACTTCCAGGTAGTTCGCCGACCTCCGTAACTTCACTGCCTTTTAATTTCTAATATATATAATTTCAATTTCTAATAAAATCAATCAAATTGTCTTTTAATTATTAACTTCAATTATATAGCGAAGTTCTAATGAATCTAAAACATCAACATCAACAATTCTAACTTTTTACCTGTCTAAGATTGAGATGCGTATACCGATCTCTCATTCAACCACTGGACCAATACTTTTTCAATAAGCTCCAACATTTGATAATCCATGCATTTTTTGCGTTTGCGTTTTGCGATACTAATTCGGCTGATAATTCGCGTAAGAATATAAAATAGAAACAAAACAGTGGCGTACGGTCCGTTTTAAACGGTTCGGCAACAAAAAGAAGTAAACGGGTGTTTTAAAACGGATCAGTCCGGCATAAGTGCTTTTAAATGCTTTTTAATCAACCATGCTTTACACAAAATTTTTGCCCTAAAATACAATTTCACCCTCTTAACTTTAACGGATTTTCTAAGTAAACCCTTGACTTTCAAATGTTTTACTTAAATATCTCATCTACTCAAATATTTCACTTAAATACGAAAACTCTTCAAAAGTGTGTCAAATAAATGGGTGATGCTCATATAAGCTCGTCCTTATATAAGGACGAGCTCTTTTTTATTTTTTTTTATTTTTTTTCAATTTATTTTTTAAAAAATAAAATTTTAAGTTGTTTGTATTTAGTCTCGAGATCAATTTTAGAGGTCGCAATTTACAGATTTGATTCTGTTTTAAAAATATCAAATAAAATAAATAGAACCGTTGAGTTTAACAGTCTCAACGGTTTTACTTATTTTATACAATATTTTTAAAACAGAGTCAAATCTGTAAACTCCTCTAAAATTGATCTCGGGACTAAATATAAATAACCTATAATTTTATTTTTTTTAAAAAGAATTGAAAAAAAATTTAAAAAAAAAAAATTCATCCACACCTACGGACGTGCGTATCATAGCCGGACCCCAAATAAATACATGGACTTTTGAATGTTCAAGAACACACTATTATGTTTCAGCGTAGCAATGAGTCTATTGTAACACACTTGAAATTGTGTTGCCTAAATAAAATATAAGGGCAAACAGGTAAACGATATAATCAGATTCCGTGGTATTAAAAGCGTAATATTAATAATAATAAATCTTTCATAAACTTAAAATGCCACAAGGCTTTTTCGTGAAGTGTGTATTTCGTTTAGCCATTACTCCTTCACAGAAGGAAGGCAAGGTGCATCATATTTGACCCAATCGTTTTTTTTCTTTTTTTTTTTTTATGTTTATTTCAAGTAAAACCCATTGACCCAATAGTAAGTACTATATAATATACATTTACTTCAAATGATGGGAATATATATGTGTACTATGTTGATCTATTAGTTGACAAATTTCATTTTGGCTTACTATTGACCGAGAAACCTAAATATTGACAACAAACAAAGCATTTTCTTATATCATTCAACAAAGTGTAGCAGAACTAAAATTATGGCAAGAAACATATATGGAGAGATTTACGAGTAAAATGTCCTCCACTCCACGTAACTAGTCACTTGAACCAAATACTTGTTGCTTAAGCTCTTCTACTTTAGCAAACAACTCATCCCTATTTTCCTGCAGCACAAGTGACTCACTCGTTAGAAACCGTTTCCTACTAGGAGTAGATGTTTTTTAAGTGTTAACTTGCTTTCCCAATAACTAACTCACCTTAAATAGTAAGTAGCGGCTGGTGAACCATAAGGTATAACCAAGCCCCACAACTTCCATCAACTTAGGGAACTGAATTCATACAAAACAAACATCATGTTCATATATATATTATTCACAACTCTAAATCCCAAGTCAGAAATAAATTGTATACAGATACTTACCAATGGAATTGAATCAATAGCACCAACAACAGCTGATGCTAACCACAATGCCACAATGGCACCAAAACCGTACAACAAAATTGAATAAGTATCTTCAGAGTCAATCTGCAAATTTAAACAAAAGTGTTTTTAATATAACATAAGCAACAAACATAAGTTTAATGACAGACTATAGATATGTAATATAACTGTGTAAATACAGAAATACGAAGGATTTGGATCAAATTCTTTTACTTTCCCATGAAGATCATAGATATCAGGACTCAGGAGCCATTACTTTCAAGAATAAAGTTTAAGTAAATCCAAAGAGCCCAAAAGCGCAAACCAGAAGACTTCAATAATCACTTAAAGTGGGATTCTATTTTAGCATCGCACAATAACTAAAAGATTTTAGAAATGTTTATACAAAGGCAGTAAGCATAAGCAAGATTTAGAATCCATAAGGGAATTGGTTAATGCAAAGTTTCTTTTTTTTTTTTCCCTTTTTACGAAAAAAGAAAAAATAACAGTGATGTGTTGCTCAGGTAACCGCTCAGGATGAAATTTCATCAAGTATCCACTTTCGCAAATTTTGGTTCTCATCATAGCAACCGTTCTGAAAAGCAGTCTTTTAAAGCAAATATTGAATATTTAAACTGTAAACAGATCAAATGCAAAACCCATTTTTAGGGGGGAAAAAGGCATATATAAGGAAATGAGTGAAAATAAAGAATGTTAGGCCAAAACAATGTCAAAAGACAAGAAAACATGAAACCAAACACATAATAACTGCATGAAATATTATCCAACAAAGTGGTGCTCAGGTAACCGCTCAGGATTGCATTTCATCAAGCGATTGTATGCAAACTTTCATGAGTTTTTGTACTACTCATCACAGCATCCATTTTGCATATGGAAAGAATAAACTTAATTTTCTGTAATCACTGATGTTAGTACTAATTCTAGTATCTAAAATTTAATCTATATCAGCAATTCTCAGTTTTATTTTCTCTGGAATGATTGTTGCTTGAAAATTATTGGACGCATTTCATGCAAAGGTTTGATATAATGAGAGATCTATATTTAATTATAGAACCATCAAAGAAAAATTAATGGGCTTATCATATGAAAAAAAAATTCATAACATCCTATTTGGCCCTACTGAGAAAAAATTGTAATTTTGGTGATAAAAAATCGAGATTCAGAGAGGAAGCTTGAAAAGTGGCAAACTAGCAACCATAAGTAAAATTAAGTTCCAAAAAATGACTAAGGAAGTTAATGCATATTGGAAAGAAAAAACAAAGGACTCTGATTATTGAAGCATCAACAAGGCCAATCAGCCATTCTGACGAGCGAACCATGTTTTATCATCATTGTCCTTCATAATTAGAAGCTGCTCAGTGAGTATGCTATGAGTATGGTTTGCAAAATGGTAAAAGTGGGGAAAGAGGAGTAAAACAGCAAATGTAACAAGTTTGCAAAAGTAACCCCCTCATATCAATGAGGTTGCCTAAGGTATGCTTTATACATCCAAAATCTCTCAACAGAAGACAAAAACTAGTTTAATAACAGGAAAAGAAAAAAAGGTAAAGTTTCAATATAAACTCTAACAACCACCCCATCTTGAAAAATAATCAGACTAATAAAACCTGCATATTTTTTTCATCGCTCCATCATATAGTCTTAAAGATTAATTAAACCGTTATGAATTCCAAATAAACTATAGTTTCTAACTCTAAAAGTAATAAAAGGGGAAAAATTGAAATCATGATATTTTAAATAAACAAAATTTCAGTGAGGCCATTGAAAGATATACATAAAAAGTTGCTCGGGTAACCTCTCAGGATGGACATGAATGTCCAAATCTCATCAAGCAGCCAATGAATGAATGCTAGTAATTCACTGCATCATCATAGCAACCACCATCCGAAAAAAAAAAAAAAACCTTGTTTACAGCAGTCTAATGATGAACTTAAAAAATAGATAAGATTTGGGAATAGACCTTCACATTCAGGTCTGCCAAAAAGTCATTTACTTGCTCATCGACTGGAGCGTCCTCGTTGCGCGGCGGCTGCTGTTCAGTTGATATGCTTTCACTATACACATTCTTTTCAGTAGGAGATTCAACTTCCACTGCTACCGCACTCTCACGTTCTTCAGTAGCAAAGCTGGAATTTTCCTCGATTGCTCTCGCCACTGATAGAAATCCTAATTAAGTAAAGCAAATTCAGTTAAGACCAAAAACAAATCTCAAATATGTTTCCACTTCAACAATAAATAAAAAACATGACAAAAGAAAACCTAGGGATTCCGTTTCGTACGGGAGTGAAGACCATCTCTGTGAATGGAGCGGCAGAGTTGGGCCTGCCGGAAAGCGAAGGAGCTGTTGAGGCGGAAGAGAGAAGAAGGGCTTGAGGCGAAGATTCTGGGAAGAGTTGAAATGGATTGTGTGGTACACATCACCATTTTGATTGAGAGCTTTTTTGAGGCAGTGTTGAGCGCAAACGTAGCTTTTTAAATGCAAGCCTCATACGAAATGGATATTGTTTCTAGGGTTTTCTGTTCCTCCCATTTTATTAGGGCAGAGTTAAATTGACACTTCCATCCTCTAATAGTCCAAATTAATACAATTACACCACAAAAGAGTTATATTACTAAAATATCCATGAGCTTTCATCAAATTAACTAAATAGCTACTTTCTTATTAAGAGTAAATACTTAACAAATTTTGATATTAGTTTTTAGTTTTTTTATTTATTTTTGCCGAAATTTATTCAGCTTCCATGCATAGGAAAAAGAGTACAATATGAGCACAATACATAAGATATTCAAACCCATAAAACACAATTACATCTTTGAAAACAAATTCCCAAGTCTAAAAAATAAAATAAAAACATAGAGAGAACATAGCTTTAGATCTAGTCATAAAGTATTCTTGAAACCTCCCATGAAAATAAGGCAACCAAAACCTATTCTCAAGGCCGCGTAAGAGTTTTGGGGCCCTGGGTATTTTTTTAATTATTTTTAAAAAAGGACCCCTAATTTGTTAAGGGGTGAAAAAATGAAAGGAAAAAAAATTAATAGTTAAGACAGCAGATTCGAACCTGGGTGTATTGGGATGAGAAGAGACAAATTTTCTACCACAACACAACTCATTTTATGTCTACTTTATAAACTATATTTTATATATACATATTCTAAAATGAATGGGCCCTGTGCAATTGAACATGTTGCACCTGCCCAAGCCTATTCTTCATAGAGATGCTCCACTGGGGAAAAAAAAAAGAGTAAAAATACCTCTAGTATATTGAATCTTCTTTAAAAAAAAAACTCAAGAACAACTTTCCATATTCAAAAACTTGAAGAACTAGATGACAACCTAGTGGAAGAAAGCAAGAAAATCAACATGTTTACAAAACAGAAGCCAAAACATCAATGAGCTCATGTAGATCTGCCCCAACCAAACAAAAAGGGAAGAAAAACTCCTAGGAAAAACCATAAACAACAGATTTCAACTAGCAAACATAAAAAAAGAAAAAAAACAAATGAACTATTAATAGGGGTGGCTACCTCCGGCGGTAGCCACAAACCACTACACTAATCTTTTTTAGAGAGAAGTCAGAGAAAAAGGATAGAGAGAGAAGCATTGTTCTTATATTGTTTTTAGTTATTTTTAATGTTTTTTTAAGATATTAGAAAAAATAATTCATACCTAAATAAGTATTTTTTTTTATACACGGCAAAAATAATACTATAAATGTCAAAATTTGCTTTCCGGACTAAAATGTAAATTCAACGGTTGCATGGAAGTGGTTACGGCTTTACAGAGAAATAAGGAAGATAATACTTGTTTTGGGTCTGTTATTAAAGACTTCAAGCAATGGATGTTTGATTTTAACTCGCTTTCTATAAAATTTGTCAAACGGTCAGTTAATCAATGCGTTCATTTATTAGCTAGATCTATTGATTCTATTGCTGATTATTTGGAATGGTTATATGAACCTCAAGTGTCAATTTTAGATGTAATCATTCATGATTTAAATAATACTACCTTTGTATTTTTTGATTCTTTACATTTCAAACAGCATGATTAGATTTAAGTTTGGTGTTAATAGTTTGATGGGTTAGGTTAAGTAGATTAAAATATGTTTATGTTAGTTATAAAATATAATTACTCTAATTAAGTTATATATAAATAATACTTTAATCTACCTAACTCAACCCATTAAACTCTTAACATCAAACTTGAATCTAATCATACTGTTTGAAATGTAAAGAATCAAAAAATACGAAGGTAATATATGAGTACTTTTGAATTTTCAAAGAAAGAAACAAAAAAGTTGAATTTGTAATTGTGCCAAATTTGCAATATTAAGTCCAAATTTAAAAATTGTGGCACGTTGTATTTATTTTCGGGACTGTATACAAACGATCGGCCAATATAATTTTTTAAAAAATAAAAAAAAATAAAGAATTCGAATTTTTATTTGAGACTAGCCTTGATAACCGAGCTTAAGCATGTTTCACGAATAAACAAGCTGTTTCATTTAAGTCTAAACGAACATTCTATGCTCACGAATAGACCTAGTTAGGTTTAATCGAGCATGGTCACGAATGGTTAGCAAGCAACCATATATATTAACTAACTCAAAAAAATCTTAAAATAATTTTAACCTAAATACTTTCCCTAGCAACTCTCTAAGCAAGCTGCACATAACCCACTAGGTGTTCAGTTCGATTCGTTTGTATCCGTTCGTCTACTAAACGGGCTGAGTTCAAGCTCAATAATCAAACTTGTTTAATAAACGAGCCAAGCTTGAATTTGAAATTAAGCTCGTGTAACAAACGAGTCGAGCTCGAGCAGGCGAGTGTTCAGCTCAGCTCAGCTCATTTGCAACCTTAACCACAATGCAACTCAAAAGGAGATCGAGCACTGCCACAAGCCAAAGATAAGGAAGCCTACACCGAGGTATTAACGGTGATTCTCAAATAGCGCAGAACAGAATGTGATATGATGAGATAGAATGCAATAGAAAGAAAGACACAGGGAACGGGTTACCTACTCTTAATGGTCAAAGCGAACCCTTTCATTCCGAATTCTTTAATTCGGAATGAATCAAATCTCCCCAAGTAAGATTCGAACCTACGACCAGTTAGTTAACAGTCGACCGCTCTACCACTGAGCTACTGAGGAACAACGGGAGATTCGATCTCATAGGGTTCAATTCCCGCTCTCAACCCATGACCAATATGAGCTCGAAGTTTCCTTCGTAACTCCTGGAACTATGCTCAATAAGGATATAAAAGCCTATTAGACTCTCATGTACTTCACCAATAATTCGCTGCATCAAAAGTTCGTGGAATACATAATAAATGGGAAAAAGTATTACTGAACTATTTGTAGATCAAACGTAAAGTAAGAGAGGATAATGGTAGAGTTGAAGTGAGATTTGCAATATCAATACACTTAACAAAAGAGGTATATCCATCAGTGAAGATGATAGGACGATTAGACTTTTAGAGAGGTTTGGAGTTTAGAGCAACTTATCATGTGACATGTGCAACTGCAATCATCGCAACTATAATCAAAAATTGAAGTTGACGAGGGGAACAAAAAACTTGAACTGCTCGCAGTTGAATTGGCAATCACAACAGAGAAGACCAACAGTTGGAGAGCTCAACATACATTGCATTTGTCTCCAAAATTTTATTTCCTCACTTTTCCTTTCTTTCCAAAGGACAAGTCAGTAGAGAATTGGGAGTCTCAAAAGTCAAAACAACTAATCAAATGCATGTGTAGTCCTGTACTATTATAGACAATTGCTGTGTAGAGAAATTGACAATAATTATAATCTTTGATCAGAATCATAACAGTACAATATCATCACAAGCTGTGTAAGTAATTGATTGGATTATACACAAAATGCATGGAAATCTGTAAGCTAAACGAGTAACAAATAGGAAATGCATGTGTAATTTGAGTACAAGAAGTAGTGAACATGTGCCATCAAAGACAGGAAGTGCCATCAGAATCGAAATAAAACATTAAAAGTTAATATATACCTTGAGCACAATTTCAAAGATTCATCGCTACGAGCTTGGACCAACTACACATAAGGTATTGAAATTCATTCATTTTTCGCTGCTCTGTAGTTATGCGAGATCTTTGAAATTGTCTGGGTGATAATTTCAGAGCAAATTTTACACAACTAAGTCATATT
The DNA here is from genome assembly GCA_949640765.1 of Croton laevigatus. Classification (NCBI taxonomy): domain Eukaryota; kingdom Viridiplantae; phylum Streptophyta; class Magnoliopsida; order Malpighiales; family Euphorbiaceae; genus Croton; species Croton laevigatus. Next base: position 6,424 of record CATIWJ010069102.1, on the reverse strand, counting down.
TTAGATTACAGTTCATGACATTCTAGCCCACCCCCCTGGAAGAGCCAAAAGCATTCCATCCAACTACGCTTCATCTACCTGATCCTGCATCAAACAGGGAAGGCAAATTACAAAAGAATAAATCTGACTCCACTCTCCTAAATAGACATTTGTTCTGCCTAATATTTCATTCGACAACTGATCCGGGTTTATCTTTAATTTTAGACTGCTAAACAAAAAAATGTCTTAGCAAATGAACATCTTATAATACAGTTAACTGACCTGCATATCTGAAGTCCAGAGAGTAAGGTTATCCCTTAGCAGTTGCATGATGAGAGTGCTGTCCTTGTAGGACTCCTCACCCAAAGAGTCCAGTTCAGCAATGGCTTCCTCAAATGCCTGAAATTGAAAGTAATGAGAAAACTTGGTCTTTGCACTTCCAATAGATAAATCAATAAATAACATATAATAAAGGACTTCCAAAGATAAGAATTGGCCTAAACATGCCAAATTGATTAACCATTAAATAACATCCAGCAAGCTAGTGATCTAATGTAACAAAAATTTAAAGAAGAGAATGGTTAATGACAAATGCTTCATGTAGCTGAGTAATTAGCAGCAGTTAAAATCGAGAAACATGATACAGATGCAAAATTGCAAAGACAGATGGGTACTGGAGGTTCTTTATTTCACATCCGATCTGATTATGCATCTGCTATGCTACTTCAATAAGCAGCAGAAGTTCATTGGTTAATTAAAGTAACCAAAAGCTAATTGCTAGCAAATAAAATGGATGATCTGAAAGAAGGTTTAATTGCTTCTACACTATGAAGCACGCACCGTAAATATCTGTGTCGTACTCATATCTTATTACTGACATCTTTCAAAATTTCCTGGAAGTGTTGGACACACTACAAAAATGTGTGGCATTTTTGTAATTTTATCAATTTTGACCGCCTTCCAGTATCCTATGTCCAGTGTCATGTGCTGTGTCTCTGTAACCTAGCTTTTACATATTAAACATTCATGCTGCAATCCTTAATTCAGCCTACCAGCCATATAGAAAACTAAACGTTAAGGAAATTATAGAAGCCATATTGCATTACCTTAGAAATTATCAGTTATCTAATCATTATTAACTTAGAATAACCAACTTTAGCTTTATAATTTAAATTTATATCCACTTCACAGAATAGAACATCTGATAGTTAAGCATTTTATTTAATATTATTTAAAAATTTAGAGATTATAAATGTTTGCAAACCAGAATATTACAAGAGCACAAAAAATAGGCAAGAAGGTTTGAAATGGCCTTCTCAGTGTTCAGGGCTTGTGACTTAGATTCTATGTGACCCTGTCATTGCAATGAGCCGCTGACCGTAACTGGTGACTTCAACAGAGATGATTCAATTTGCAAATTCTGATTTAAAAGAAAAAAAGAAAAAAAGAAGTTATGAGTAACATGGAATGAACCTGTTTTGCCATGCTACAAGCTTTTTCTGATGAATTGAGTATCTCATAGTAAAACACTGAGAAGTTTAGCGCCAATCCCAACCTTATCGGGTGTGTTGGTGGAAGATCGGTAGCAGCAAGATCCTTGATACCCAAAAAAGAATAAGAAAAAGGAAAGAAGAGAAACAAGTTAGAGCAGCTAGAAATGAAAGCTCATCAACTTGATCGCTGAAGAACAACCTGAAAAAACACAAATTTGATTAATGTAATCCACACCCACCACCAGTCACTATGTCAAAAATTAGACAAAAAAAAATAAACTTCATAACAACTGACAATAAACACACAACGACTGTAAAGAACTCCACAGCCACAAAAAGGGAAGAAAATAAGCAATATCATCATCCACCCTGCTCAAATAATCGACATAAGTTCTTAAATCATCCATCTGCAATGCTGAAGGATGCAGTTTCCTTGATTTTATAACGGAAAACCTTACAAATCTTCGCCATTTTAATACTATTACTGATTTGAGTAGTTTCTTTTTTTGATTCCACAAATATAGTACATAGAACTAAAAGATACTTGATTTATTATCTAGAAAATCAAAACTCAAAAATAAAGCCTCAAGTCTTCATAGAAAATGAAATATTTACCTGAGCAGCCTTGTAAGCCAGCATAGTATCCTCAGCAGCAGCTTTCCTCTCATCCCCAACTTTAAATTCTGCCAAGTACCTATGATAATCTCCCTTCATCTTCAAGTAAAACACCTTTGATTCACTGGCCGCTGCCGACGGAATCAAATTAGTGTCCAGAATCTTCAATATACCGGCGCAAACAGCCGATAACTCAGTCTCAATCCCGGATCTATACCCCTCCACAAGCCTAACGTGCTCCTCGTTCTTGCGGCTCTCCTCTTTCTGCTCAATCGACGACACGATCCTCCAAGCAGCACGAAGAGAGCCGATTACATTCTTATAGGCAACAGAAAGCAGATTACGCTCCTCGACGGTGAGCTCAGAGGCAGGAGTTGAGGAAGTGACTAGCTTCTCCATGAACTGGACCATCTCCTCATAGCGCTCAGCTTGCTCGGCTAGTTTCGCCAAGTAAACGCACTGGTCTCTGGTTAGGTTTTCCGGCATCAGAATCGCCATTGTAGTCAAGTTTCAAAGAAGCAGAAGGAGAGTGAATTTTCGGTGATTGGAATTTTCAATTTTAGAAGAATTGGAACGGAGCAGAAGAGATCTTGCTTTTGTTTGAACGGGGGAGAGAGAGTTAAGATACTCGCGAGTATGTATGAGATTTATGTACTCGCTTTAGCATGTTACTAAATCTGGGGTGTTTTCGTGATTTACTACGGGTTGTTTACTCTACGACATCGCTTGGTGGTGGGGTTCGACAGTATCTGGAGATAAGAAGAATCGGCGCGTGTCGAAAACTGAAAGTGGATGATTATGAGAAAAGAGGGGGAGAAAGGGAAGACGTACCACAGTCAGATTCATTCCATCGCATCTTTACAGGTCATCACAATTTAAATTTCGGCTTCTAATTTCGGTTTGGAAGTTTCTCAGCCCACAGAATCATCTCTAACTATTTAGTATTTTAGTTAGTGGGCCCGTTTGAACCGAACCGTACCAAACTAATTAAAAATCGTTTTTATAAAAATCAAACCGGAATCAAAAAATTATTAAAATAGCTATAAAAAAAGGTTCTTTAAAATAACCGAATAGGAACCGTTTGGGTAAGAAAGGGTAAGGAAAAATAAGTTCACCCTATATCTGTTTGAAAATAAGGTACATAAAGGTAAGAAGAAGTAAGCTTTACCCTCTCTTACCTCTCAAAGTTTCAATTTTCTTACCCCTCAAATTAGGGTGTAAGCAGAGGTAAGCCTAATTTCTGATTTTTTACATCTCCTTACCTTTCCATTAATTCACATTTTTCCAAACATCATCAATTTTTTAATGTAATCCTCCTTACCCTTACCTCACTTACCATTTTATTAATTATCCATCCCTCTATAGGTGTTCATGGTCGGTTGAACCGAACCGATAAGCCAGAACCGATTCAAATAAAAAACCGATAAGAAAAAATTGAAACCGAACCGAACACTATGAAAATCGAATCGAACTGATATTATCAGTTCGGTTCACGGTAAAAATCGAAATTTATATTTAATTAGTAAATTAGGTTTAAAACGGCTACATTTTTATCTAAAACGACTACGTTTTGGCAAAAATTTAACTGTTTTAGCCTTATTGGCTCGGTTTGATTTGCAACTGGCCAAACTGATAACCGAACCAATAATTTCGATTCGGTTTGATTTTGAGCTGATAATAACTGAAAACAAAAAATAACTGAAATTTCAGTTCGGTTCACGGTTCGGTTTTCAATTGGCGATTTTTTTTTTTTAACACCCCTACATCCCTCACTCCATCCAAACATAGGGTAAAGGAACCGGATCCAACTGGAACTAAGACCAAGAATCTATTATAATTAAAAATAATACTAGTATATATACATATTATAAAAGAACATCATATTTAATACCTAAAAGACACAATATTCCTATTATGTAACCTCCAAATCATGTAATTTGAACTTTAAAAATTATTATTAGTTTGGATTATGAAGTTTTAACATTATTTTTATTGGTTGTGTAATATTTAGAGTTTAAATCTTGCTTTTCATGATTAGAATTTATTATTTTTGTTGCAAGTTTAAGATGATTTAGATACTAAATTAATAATAATTTAAGTATAAGATTTATTTTGATTAAAAATTCTACGGTTCTTCCGAAACCGAACATGAAAATGGAACCAAAGAACCGGTAACTAAAAAATCGAGGACCAAACCCTTCACTAAAACTAAATAATTAAGAACCGTACGAGAACCAAAAGTGGTTCTGGAAAAGGTTAGTCATTTTGAAGGAATCAGTCAATTGGTACCAGAAAAGGTTCTTACAAAGAACCGCTCCTCATACTCCTAATTTTAGTATATCCATGACTTGTATACATGTCTTCCAACTATGATAAAAAAAACATCATTATGCCAATGTAAAACTAAAAACACCCCTCAGTTAAGGATGAGGTGGCAACGAATTGTTTCAAACCATTCCAATTGCCCTTAAATAGGACTGATACCACTATAACATGGATCAATTCAAGTTCAATTTTATCTTAAACTATCTAATCATCTTAAAAAAACATTTTTTTATATGAAGCTGAATAACTAAAGTGGTAGTTTAAGTTTAGGATGTCATTTAAGTTCACCTACTGATAGATGGTTCCATCAAGTTAAATTGGTGGCTTCAGTAGGGGTGATAAAAAATACCCAAAAACTGAAAATCGAACTGAACCGAACCGAATTTTCAGTTAATCAGTAGTTCGGTTCGGTTATTGGTTATAGAAAATCAAAATTTTCGATTCGGGATTCGATTTTTAGTGTTTAAAAACTGAACCAAACTGAAACTGAATTCCACACACACACATATATATTCATATACTCATTTTTTTCCAAACCAAACCCTAAAATCCTAACCTAACCTCCTTTCTCTCTTGTTCTCTACCCCCCTTCTCCAGAACCTTCCTCTATCTTTCTTGTTGATCTCGTTCTTTACCACCAGCCTCTCAATCACCTCGTTGCGGCTCAATCACCTCACTTTCGACATGCCATCATTCAACTGTCAGCTAGCCCTTTCAGTCTTAGCCAGCACGTCTAATTTCAATTTCGATTTGCTCTTTCTGTTGCTTAATCTCTCGACCATGTCTAACCAAGCCGAATCATCTGACCTGTAAGCATCTCTATTACCTAGATCTGCATTCTTTTTATCTCTTTCAATTTTAGGGTTTAATCAATGATTATAATGAACACTTTTGATTTGTTTGCAGTAAGGGCACGAAAAGGGAGGGATTTTAGTGCTGCAATTTTGGAGTGCAAGAAGGCTCCAAATCGGCTAATTGTTGATGAGGCTACCAGTGATGATAACTTTGTTGTTTCACTGCATCCTGACACCATGGAGAAGCTCCAGCTTTTAGGAGCGATGCGATCTTGATTAAGGCTTGTAATTGTTTTCACTTCAATTATTGTTGTAGGGTTATTGATTATGTGATTTTTGCTTGATTAAGTTTTGGATTAAACTGAAATTTGAGTTTTGCATATTAGGAAATTGGATTTTTGTATAGCTATTAGGGTTTTTCAAATACATACATGGGTTCTTGAGGTTTAAAGATCTGTGAGGTGGGTTTGATTCTTATTTGAGTAACAAGTATGAGTTATTGAAGTTTTGGTTGATGTTGTCACAAATGTATAATTTGGGATTCACACAAGCAGAAAGTGATAAAATTTGGCTATTTGTTTCATTATTAAACCAACACTTTTTAATTGAGGTTGCACAATGTTACTTTAAGAAGGAAATTGCTTTTTTAATGGCTTTTTATACATCAAGCTTGGGAAAATAAAATTACTTTTTTATATTGTAATCAATGTAATGTTATTTTTGTTTGTTTCTTTCTTGCATCTATTTGCTTTGTCAATGTCATATTTATTACATAATTGACAAGAAAGCAAAAAGTAAGTACACGTATGAAATAAAAGCTATTTATACTAACTATATTTTTATCCTATATATTAGAGTACATAGTATAGTAAATATACTATCCTAATACCCCCCCTTAAGCTGGAGTATAAATTGATTGTACTCCAAGCTTGCTGATGTAGTTATTGAAACTGGAAATAGAATGTTGCTTGGTGAAGAAATCTGCCAGCTGATTGGCAGAAGAAACTGGAAGAAGTTTGAGCAGTCCTGCTTGTACTTTTTCCCTTACAATGTGATAATCAATATCTAAGTGTTTTATTCTTTCATGGAATACTGCATTATGGGAAATGTGTAATGCAGATTGATTGTCACAATATAATGTTGTTGGTTTACTTTGATGAACTCCCAAATCATGCAAAAGGTAATGAAGCCACTGAACTTCACATGTTGTCGCTGCTA
>CATIWJ010069092.1:0-18455 GCA_949640765.1 Croton laevigatus | reverse complement strand
GTTAGGGAAGAAATGGAAAACTTGACTTTTGATTGAGAGATTAGTTCTATGATTCATTAGAAACTAATCCACAATGTATCCACTTATTTTTTGAACACCCTTTTCGTTATTATTGTTCGGTTTCCTAAAGTTTGTAACTTGGTAACAATCCAATGTACTCCAATAATTGTGTACAAGATTTTATTAAGGTTGTATCAGACTAAAATATCTCAGTTGAGGATAAAAAAAAGAAAAATAAATAAATAAATTATTATGTATTATTATATATTACTAAATTTAAATTTTTCCTAAACTAAACTTTTTAATATTATCTCAAGGTGCAGTAATGTTCTGATAGTTGGAGTCTTATCTCTTCTTCTGCGTCCTGTTAGCATAACACCTTCATTTTTAGGAAAACTATACTAGTTAGCAGTTTTGAAGTCTTTTATCTTAATTTTTAAATTAACACTTTTGAAATACTAAATGATTTAATTAAAAATAAAATTTTTTAAAGTAATTATTTGAATTTTACTACGACCAAATGTTACTATCTATATCATAAAAATTAATTAATGTAAACAATTATCAAAATTATGATATATGAATGCATTTTGATTTACAGGAGTGTGCATAAAAGTTTAATAGCTTATATAGATGTAGACTATAGTGCTTTTTGCTTCTATTATATAAAATTGATTATTTCTTCAATATATATATATATATAGAAAATGCATACGCAAGAAACCAACCTTCCGCCATTTGATCATCATCAAGATAACCTATATCAAATTGATCAACTTTTCCAACATAAGAACATCAAGCTCCTTCCCTACATGAATATGACAATACCATAAACTGGTATTTTTATATTTGTTGTGCCAAACTTGCAATTATCAGCACAAGTATTTATCATTTTTGTCATTTCTCTTAATTACTCCAATATATGTATTCCACGACTCGATGATCAAACTCAAACAAAATGTTTATCAATTTATTAGCAACATTGACGTAACTTTTGGACTGTTAAAAAAAAAAAGAGTAACTTTTGGTATGAGTTGCAGTAGTAGATTCCATTGTCTCTTCTTAGTACTCAAGCCAGCTTCAGGCGTCCGTAGAACTCGTTGAAGATTCTTGCTTAAGCCAATACAGTCTGTCGAAGAACACATCGGTCGATCTTTTTGAAACCGAGAAACTAGAGTTGGAGATGTCGCCGGACAATATTTGTCAAACCGGAACTGGAGTTGTAGAACTTATCGGAGAATCTTTCTCAAACCAAGCAACTGGAGTTCAAACGCTCGCCGGACATTCTTAATGACCTCAAATTCAAGAACGATTTGAAAACATATGAAATTATTTGAGAACAGAAAGATTTGATCAAGTTTAATCGTACAATAGAAAGTAAGTGGGCGATGAACTGACCAAAATAATTTGAAAACTGGATTTGTAGCGACCAAAGTGAGTGGGCATTGAACTTGGCCAAAACTTTGATCTCTAATTCAAACATTAGAAAGAAGAAGATGCAATGAAATAGACGGAGTGCAAACATTTGAGTCATTTGGGGGCAAAAGAAGGGTAGGGTTGTCAATATTTTTTTTTTAAATTTAATAATATTTATTTATTAAAAATATTAATAGTATTATAATTTCTAAAATTCTCATACTGAGATATCTCATTTTCAATTGCGGAACCAAGCGAGTGTGAAGTTAAAAAATAGAATAAAAGAATGAACAGAAGGTGGGATTTGATGGGCATTAAAGTTGGATTTATAGAATTTGGAGGAAATATAACAACTTAATCTCTCCATAATTGTAGGTTAAGAAGGACTTATACAAGCATAAAAACTGTTTGCCTAATATGAATTTTGTCACTAGCTAAAGGGCATTGCCAAATTACTACACCAAAAGGGCAATGCTTCCTACTACTACAACAAAATGCCATTCCCTACAAGCCAACTAATGTGGCCTCTAAACAATTTGTAATGCCTAACATATAACTAAACATAACAAAACAATCATAACATAAATATTCCAGACCTTCAATCCCTGCAATTCCAATTTTTCTTCTTTCAATTCAACAACAATCTCAGCAATCTCTCATTAATGTAGTTTGCATCAAAACACACCTGGAATTTGTAAATTTCAGTCTCCTTTTCCTTTTTCTTTTCTTTCTCTTTCTCCTTTTCGGTTTCCATTACATCTTGAACACTTCCATCTACTACTTTAAATGGTCATCGTGTTTTCAATTGTGCCCATAATCTACGATGTTCTTTACCCTCTAGAGAAACTTTATACAACAGAATATAAACAAAATTGTAAAACATAATTATACGATGAATCTACATATATATGAAATCAAAACTAAGACTCCATCAATACACAAAAATATCAACTCAAAAGTAGGAATAAATATTTCTTAAAACAAATTAAGCAAATATATCAGACAATTACTGATTTTTCATCTTATGGCTATGAAATTGGACTTAAAAGAAAATTTACTTCCACCATTGAAACACATCATCTTTGAATAAATATGATTGTAAATTCCATTCTCCAAAAATTTTTCATTTCTTTTTTCTATTTCTAAGTTATTGAAAGAAAAAATAGCATAAATGAGAAAAAAATTAGCAAAATGCATTTGTTCCTGGCAGCAGCCATTGTACAACAAAAATTCAGTAACTATCAGCAAAAATCAGAATCTACGCACCAGTAAGAACAAATCTATATGGTTCTTTCATGAGTTTTAAAAAAAAATTAATCAGCAAACAATAATAACTAAGCAAAAAAATAATCTTAATCTCTCCACAAAACCCAACAATCACATAATTGGGGGAAAATAAGAAATTACCTTGCTTTATTTTCTTTCCGAACTTTTGTTATTTCTTCATCTTGCTTTACTCCCTGAAACCATAAAACGCCATATGAACTCTGTTCTGCATAAGCAGTGAAAAAAACTTTTGACAATAGAGAGAGAACCGGGAAAAATTTGTTAGTACCTGCTCCAACGTGAACTACTCAGGTGCATCGGATTCGGCTCCCTTCCTGACATTTGATTTAGATTCTGAAATTCCAAACCCTGTTCAGGAAATTTTGAGTTCTAGGGTTTAAGGAAGTTATTGATTTGGATTGTGTAATAGCTCGAGGGAGAAGGTTTATTTTGTTTTGTCGAATACACATTCATCAGCTCATCCTTCATCTCATTTAGCAATTGAATTGCTCTTTCAGTCATCTTCTCATCAAACCACTCAAAGTAATTGCATCCCTCAGGCTACAAATTACATTACAAACAACAGAGCCTAGCTTATAATTACCTTCGAATATCGGCATGCAAAGAATCGCTAATAAAATTGAAAATCAAATTGCAGAAAGAGAACATTGAAAATCAAACAGAGTGACGGGCATAAGAAGTTCAGTGTCGAAATGAAAGCAAGGTGATGACAGCCAAAAATAGCATACAAAGCATTTTCAGAAACAGAAACTCATAAAAGAAAGACTTGCAAGCAGTAAAGGAGATTTGAAAACAAGATTATGTTTTCCTGAGCAACAATGGCAAAGAATAAAAATCTGTCCATTAATATCCATTATAATTACCTTTGTTTATCGGCATGCCAAAAATCGCCTCCCTGGATTGCTGAGCGTCCGTGAAACCCACATAGGGGCTTTCTTCTCGCAATTGCACTTCCTCACCTTTCCTTCATAATTGAAGATTGGACGCTCCCTAAATCGCCGGTAGTTTAGAGTGGATCGCCGACCATTATCACTGGTTGCCATGAACGACGACGAGCCTTCCTCGTGGTTCGACATTTTCCCCCAATTTCGCCCCTGTCGGGTTTTGAGGATTAACGATTTGGGGATTTTAATGTCAATTGAAACCCTATCTCATCATTTCAAAAATCTCCTTTCAATTGACAGGAGCGATGATCTTTTCAGTATCAACTGTTTAGTGTAAAACTTTATTATTTTTCTCCATCTTTTCAAGACCGATAGTTTCTGTTATAACGTCGTTCCAACTATTCGTGAAAATAATTGTTAGAAGATTAAAAATAGAATATTTTTAAAAGATATATTTTATAAGAATTTTAATTATTTTTTAAATTTTAATTTTTAAATAATAAAATATTAATATTTTTATTTAATTCTTAAAAAAACATCTGCCAAAAAAAAATAATAATAATGGTGAACAGTAATATAGAGATCCAATTTGGGTCTCTAAATTTGAAGACTCAAATTTGAATCTTCAAATTTTTTTTATTGGAAAACGTAAAAATGGAAAACGGTTGAGACTCAAAATGTTGGAGATGGCCTAACATGGGTGTATTGTAAAGCTCTTTGATCCAATGTTCTAAAGAGCAGAACTACCTCTCTGAACCCATTTGATTACCTTCTCAAGCTTTTCCATCATTGATTTCCTAACTGGACATTGCCCTATTAGGTCATCGACAACTACATATAATCACAGAAACTTATTTGATAAATTGATCCAAATAAAGCTTAAAATTATATGTAATAGTCTTAATAAAGCTCTAAGGAGATTAAGCCACCGTTTGAGAGGAGCAATTCATAAGGATGGATTAGAGGTACTAAAGATGAAAACTGAACAGTTCTAGCATTAACAATACTTCCATAATTAGTGATTTTGACATCTGTAGTTATTAATAAGTAGAAAATAAAGTTAAATTCTAAAAACAGAAATTCCAAAGAACCTTAAATTTCTTAAATTGAGTATAGTTCCAAATTTTGGTTAAACTATCAGAACCAATGGAGAACTTACTTTACAGCAGTATAACATCACCAGCAACGGCCATAGTTGCCATTTGCTTTTGCAATAGCAAGATCAAGAAAAACGGTAAAGTATCGTCACTGATGTCACATCCTGAAATTAAATAAATGTTGTAAAATTAAATAATAAATAATGATATTAGTCGTAATAATATATATATATATATATATATATTTTTTTTTTTTTTGTAATGAGTTAATAAAAGATGAGCACAAGTAAATATTAATGAGGGTTAATTTGAGGAACTAAAACATAATTGTACTTAATAATAATAATAATAATGAAGAAGAAGAAGACACTAGAAAGATAATAAAGATAATAAAATAATAGTAATAGTAGTAGTGGTAGTAAGAGAAGAATGAAGAATGGTGTAGAAGGATAATAATAATAATAATAATAATAATGATAAATAAATATAGAAGACAAGTGGAAGAAGATAGTAATAAATAATTATAATAATAATGATAAGAAGATGAGTGTAGAAAGTAAAAATTAAAAGGAAAAAAAGAGATAGATGAGGTGGTGATATATGATAATAATAGTAATTATGATAATGATAATAGTAATAAGTAATAATAAGTAGTAAATATGAAAAAGGAAAAAAAATGAAATAAAATAAAAGAAGAACACGTGGAAATAATAGAAAAAGGAAGGAGAAGGTTATGGAAGATGTTAGAAATGGACACTTGGAAATTTAGAATTGGGGAGTGTGGGAAGTAAGCAAAATTGATGGATATAAATAGTGATGAATAGTAAGAGCATGAGAGGAAGAGGAGGGGAAGAGTAAGAAATGCCGGTAGAAACAAATTCAAAATTGATTAGGATTAAAAATAAATAAAAAATCAGTATTTTGAGAGATAAATTATACATAATTAAATTAAAAAAATATATTATTAATAAAATAAGAATTAATCAGAAAAGTAATTATTTGACAAATTAGTTGTCAACAGAAATTAGTCCGAGGCAACGACGCGTAGGAAAAAGGACGGACGTAGCAGCAACATCAGGTTTGGTACTTTATGCTTGTTTAATTATATTTAAATAAATATGTTGTGCAAATATGATTTAGAAATTCTGTGCTACTATGATATTTGCTGCATTTGTTTGCTATGTGTGATTTATATGTGAAATCAAAATGTTAATTAATGCTAAATAAGTATAAAGTACCCACTAAGCGAAATTCTTAGCAAGTTTAATGTATGCTAAACTTGTAGGTATCAGAAAGACACCAAGAAATTCAGATTAGTTGAGAAGAGGTCAGCCCACCAAAAACACTAGACTGGCATATACTGTGGAACAAAGCCGAAAGGCTAGGAGACCAGCAGACCAAGGAAATGGAAATTTTATATTTAGCTTTGTAATTAATATGAACTTTTTTTTAGCCAATTACAAATAATGTTCTGTATACCATATAGTATTTATTGTGACACACTTAGCTCGGCTAATAATAGTCGGGTTAAGGGGTATTACAGCTGACTTGAGTGTCAGAAACAAGAAAAATATATAATAACAATAACAAAGAGAGAGAGACCTGTACATGCCGTTGCTTTCCTTTTTCTCTCTCTACTAAAAACTTCTGGTTGTGGTCTTCGTGAGCTACCTATTCTGACACATCATCGGTCCACTTCATCATCACATGCAAAGATGGACAACCACGTGGCAAGTATTTTACTTATTATACGGCCACTTCCTCGTCACTTGCCAGCTGCACAGCCACGTGGCAAGTTATTTTACCCTTCGTAAATCCACCTCATCATATTTCTACTAGCTGGATAAACACGTGGCATGATTTGACACGTTATCAATTAACCTTACTATCATCTCCAAGTTGGAGAGCCACGTGTCATGACACTAACACATCAACTCATGGTACGATATTGACACATCATCAATTCTTCTCATCTTCAACTGCTAGCTAGACAACCACGTGGCTTGATACTGGCACATCATCAATCCCCTGCCACGTGGCATGATACTGACACATCATCAATTCACAAATTTTCACCTGACGGGCAGCCACTCAGAAAGTTTATGATCCAACATTAATATGCGTCACCATTACTTGTAGACATCCTATATTTTTTTTTGCCACGTCAAATTAACAACCTAAAGGTTGGAGATGGATTTTTATTCTAATCTTCTATTTTTCTAATATAGCACAATCTACATTTGAGTTGGGAATGCTATTAACCTTTTTATAAATTGATTTGAATTTCTCATTATTTAGTCAATATTTGCTACTAATATTATAACATTATTTTAGATAAAGTAAAAAAGGAAAAACATTATTTATTTAAGAATATGATTAGAAAAATGAATGATGATTAAAATTTATTATAAAATTAAAATATCTATTTTGGTATTAAAAAGAGATTACCATTTTGAAATGGAGAAAATAATAGTGAGCAATTCTGGTTCAGAGTCGGTTGATAAGAATTGGAACTGATGTACCAATCCTTTTAAAATTTGAAACTCGAACCAAACCCAAAGCCTCTGTTCCAATTCTAGTTCAGTTTCTAATTTTTCAGTTCTGGTTTTTGATCTAATTATAAGTAGAACTATATAACATTGTACTTATAAAATTTTTAATTTCTTAGTTTCAATTCTAGTTCTAGTGAGGAGCTAGAACCAGACCACATTTAAAAATATTTTCAGTTCCGATTCCAGCTCGATTCCTTTAAAGTGGTTTATATATATATATATATATATATATATATATGGGAAAGAAAATGTAGAATGATCCATGGATGATTGACTCAACTTCTTTATGATCCATGAATGATTGACTCAACTTCTTTATATACATATATCTTCATTAGTTCTACATTTAAAGCTCATTATTAGTTAACCCACCCAAGATCTGTATATCAAGTTTCTTTTTTAATGCACTTTACAGCCCAAAATAAATGATTCACTCTTAAAATTTAATAAATAAAAACTAAATGTACACCCGTATAATGCTTGGATTATTTAAAATTATATAAAAGATATCACTAATATACCAAAAAATATTGTGCGCTACATAATAGGAGTAGTACTCCTCTTTCCTATACACCAAATAGGTGTTAACAGTGTGATTGGCAAGAATCGAATTTAAGACTTCTATATCCTACAACGTTCGTGGTAAATAGAAAAAATTTTTTTTTTAAATTATTTATTTGAATTATAAATTTTTAAAATTTTAATTAAATATATTTATACTTTTTATACTACATTATTTTTTTTATAAAAACTATTTATCATAAAAATAAAAAATTATTCAACCATATAAAATATAAAATTCTGTTAATTATTTATATAAATTATAAATGCTTAAAATTCTAATTAAATATTTTTATACTTTTATAATACATTAATTTTTTATAAAAATTATTTATTAACAAAATATATAAAATTTATTCAACTACATAAAATATAAAATTCTGTTATAAACTCACACAAGATTTTAAAAAAAAAAATTAAATTTTTATGTTTTTAAATTTATTTTAAAAATGTAATAAAATATTAAATATTATTATTCAATTGAAATTTTTAAAAAAAATTATTATTATTTTAATAAGATGTTATTAATATTATTGATTATAAAAATTTATGGTTAAATTAAAAAACTATAAAAATTATTATTATTATTTTAAGTATATAATTTGAATATATTTATTAATATATGCTATTTATTTATTGAAAAAATAAAAGGTCTTTATAATTAATTATAAAATTAAAAAATTAGTGAAATGCTATGTAAGCATTTTGCCTCTTATCATGTTGTCATGTCATCGTATATTGCTTATTTTTTATAGTATATGTTACTGATTGATTGATTGATAAGGGGTGTTTTTTTGTCCAAGCCCCTACATAATAAAACGATTATTCGATCTGTATATTAAATAACAAGGCATAATATATGAAAGTGATGTTCCGAACCGTAAGAAGGGAGGTTCCAAGGAGGTCGGACCGTTTGAGATGAAGAGTCGGTAGCAAAGATATGAAAAGGTACTGGACCGAACCTGCGCACAAAAAGGAATTAGATCGGACGAAGCCCTTAGGCAGCCACTCCGATGCTCAAGTCAGGATTTGCTTAGCTCAGAAAGGAATAATCAGAGGAAAAGTAATAAATGAGATACCTGGCACAGTAATCGAGGTTTGGTATTTTTAGCAAAGAATCCCCTGACAATTGTCATAGTACGGATTGACAACTCCTGACAATCTCTTAGTACTTTCCATGGCTTTGTCGGTGTATGGTTTTGCGATAGTCCTGACATGTCAGTTTTTGGCCTGCTCTTGGCATTTTCCGGATCGATGCGTAGGATGAAGGTTTTCTGGTATCGGCCGCTATCTTGGTGATATCGCCTTCGGACATCGGATGATGGTCCGATGTCCGAACTTGGGTTAGACCGAATGGTCAGCAGAAAACCGAACCGACGGGTTATGGGATTTGACCTGTCTATTCCAATGATTTAGGAGGATGGTGTTATCACATGTCCCCCCCTAGGTCCCTAAGTCAAGGACTAAGGGTTTACAATTGGGTATCGGGCTGTTCTGAATTCTTACTAATGGGTCTGGCCCAGGACCTGGTTTTCGGCCCACGGAAACGGTGTGTCTTTAGCATTTATTGCTCTGACGGTTTGTCTTCGCCCAATACGCCTGTGTGACACGTGGTCTGGTTCCAGATTATTCCGCGTCGCTTCAGTTCGCCTTTCTCCGCTATAAATAGCTGCGTCCTTATTCAATCGGAACTTTATTGTTGTCGCTTTCAATATCCGAACTAAGACTTTTTCTCTCAACCGATCTTCGTTTTCTTAGCTCTTATTCGTCCTTCCCCCCCAGTGAAGTAAGGTAAAGAAATCTTTGCCTTTGAGAGGATGAGTGAACGAAGTGATTCCCAAAATCCGTCCGCCAATTCCGGAAGCCAGTTCTCCGACGAAGAGGTTCGCCATCAGACATCAAGTGGGTCCGATGAGGAGACATCAACAAGTGGGCGGACTCTAGAGGCAGCGTTTTCCATAGGTGGGCCGTATCGGCTTGTAGACGAAGAAGAAGAGGATGAGGCCGATACAAGTTTAGCACATAGGAGAGGAGGTGGGCCTAGGGTAGTTGTTGATATTCCCGACGTTCTGAGAGGTAGGGCGTCGGTGTCTTCTGGGGTAGGAATCTCCAAGAAGAAAATTGGTCCGCCTAAGGAGAAAAAGGAGCGTCGGCCGAATGCTTCGGTTGCCGATATCAGTAGCAAAATGACCTGCAACGATATTGGTCGTGTGGCAGCGCAGTATAATTTCCCAGAGAACTATCATGTTTATCCGGCAAATTCGGATATGGGTGCTGACTAGTCTCCTTCGGGCAATGGAAGGGTTGTATATGTAGAGCACTTCTTGTCTGGTTTAAGGTTTCCGTTGACCAGATTGGAGATTGATTTTCTGAACTTCCATCAGATAAACATGGCTCAGCTGCACCCGAATGCTTGGAAGGTTCTTCGAGGTCTGCAATTTCTGGCGTCGGCTTGTGGTGAGGGGTTCGCCTTGTCGGTGAAAGAAGTATTATACCTATACAAGGTGATGTCTAGCAAGAAGTCTGACCACGTCGCTCTTCAACCGAAGAGGAAGGTTTTCAATCTTCCATCATCTGTGAAGCATGATTGGAAGAAAAAGTTCTTTATAGTCGACTATCCTTCGTTGGCTGAAGTGCCAAAGGACTGGAATAGAAATGTTTCGGCATCTAACCCTTGGGACTTGTCCGACATGTTTGTGGAGGAAAAAGAGCGTCTGGATGCGCTTCTGGAGATGGTGGTCGAGGGTTCGTTTGATGGCGAAAAATTCGTGCGGAACTGGTATTCTGGGGTGGTGGTGGATCATGACGGACGTCGTCTTAACCCGGATGGGGGTATATTTTCTACTGGAGATTTTTTTGTAACTTTCTCATACTGATCATAACATCGGTTTGTTGTTTTGCAGGTATGTCGAAAGTGGCGGAGAGGTTGACTGCCTTAGGAAATAAGAGAGCTGCCCAAGCTAACGAAGGGGCTCAAATTGCCAAAGGTAAAGAAAAAGTTGCTGAAGACCGTGGTCCGGTCGCTCAGAAGAGGAAGGCACCTGCAAAGGTTTCTTCGAAAGCTAATGTGGATCCGAAAAGGGCTGAGGCTCCAGCCAAGAAGGCTACGAAACGGCCGACTCTGACCGAACCGGAAGCTGAGCCAGAGATTATTCCGACTAGGGAAAAGGTTCCCCAGGTGAAAAGGCGACGGACCGATGTCGAGGAGGGGTCTGAGGAGGCGATGACATCGGTTGCCATCGCGGATTACTTTGAAGGGAAATACGGAGACGGCGTTTCGTATGGAAACCTTAAAGTAGCAGATGAATTATGTAGGTCCATGCTATTGCCCGGTGATTTCAAGATGTTCCAAGATATGAACAGGGCGACAAGGGTGGCTTCCGGAGTCAGCCACTGCCTGCAGGTGAGATATCTTTCTGTGCCCAAAGTTTGGTAATTATGATGTATGATACATATATGTTGTTTTAATTAAAGTATTTTTGTAGGCTGCCGAAGCCATGCGAGCGAAAGCGATGATTATGTCGACGAAACTGGACAACCTAGTGGCTAGGTGCAATAAAGCCGAGGATGAGAGGGATACTTTCCGGGAGAAGTGTGACAACCTTGAACTGAAAGTCATGCAGCGGGATAATAGAATTAGCGAGCTGGAGGCGAAGGTGACCGAATTATCCTCAGCTGTTAATGAAAGAGACCGGCTGCTGGAAGAGGCAAAGGCAGAGGTGGAGTCTGCCTCGGGTAAGGAGAAGCATGCTAAGTTCGCTTATGAGGCTCTGAAAGAGGAAATGGAGACTAACGAAGCAGCCTCAAAAAGGGCAGTAGCCGAAGTGGAGACCTCAGCGGCCCTTTGGCTAATGGCTTATCGTGACCAGCTTGTGGGAGTGATCCGGGAGCTTGGGGAAAATGGCCTTACAGCGACGCTCACTGCTATTGACCCAGATCTGAAGATCTATGATATTCGTCCCTCTGATTCGGACATAGAATGTTTGGGCGAGGGGGTTGATGGCCAACAGGAGGGCGATGGGGAGGAGGTTGACCCTTCTACTCAGGGGCGAGGTGGCAATCCTGGTGAACAACCGGAGACTTCACAAGGGGCGAATGCCGAAACATCTCAGGGTGAACATGAAGATGCAAATCTCGATGTTGCTGATGCGAATAGGCAAGACCTTGTAGATGTCTCAGAATAGGTCTCTTTGTTGTATCTTCTTACTTTGTGCCGAAGCTCCTTCGGTTTGTTTGCAAATTGTAAAAATTTATCTAAGTAATGAAAAGAAAAAAATTTTTGTTGTCATTTCGGCTCTCCTGGTTACCTTAACTTTCTACCGTATTTGTTGAATGCATGTAGCTTAATAAGGTGATATGTAGATTTATTTCATAGGGCGATATGAATGGAGCATGTTAACCATTTACGTGATATTGTCGGTGAGGCAATTTTTAAATGGAGCATGTTAGCCATTTATTTATAATTGTATCGTCGGTAAGGCGAAGCATAAATGGAGCATGTTAACCATTTATTTTAGTGTTGGTAGGACGATTCATAAATGGAGCATGTTAGCCATTTATTTCAGTGTGATGTCGAAAAATTCGATTTCATTAATGTCGATTGCCAATATCAGTAGACGCAATAGGCGATCCCAACTAGGTCGGCACCACCGCAGCGTCCTCATCATCTTCCTGGACTTGTAAAATATTACATTGAGATATCATTTAACTTTACAAGGACAGATGTTAACATTACTAATAATAAGCTTTGAGATTGTCGGAGTTCCAGGAGTGAGGCTCGGCTTTCCCTGTCATGTCTTCAAGCTTGTAGGCGCCAAGTCTGAGTACCCTTTTGATCTTGAAGGGTCCGACCCAGTTCGGTTGTAGTTTGCCGACACTGGCGTTTCCCTTAGTGATCTCAGCCTTTTTCAGCACTATTTCGCCTTCTTGGAAGGTCCGGTGTCGAACTTTTTTGTCATGGTACCTGGCGATCTTCTGCTTGTAGGAGGCTATCCGAGCTTGTGCTAAGTCTCTCAGTTCCTCGGCCAAGTCAAGGTCTAACCTTCGTTCCATGTTTTGGTCCACTTGTTCCACAAATTCTACTCGGAATGTTGGCTGGCCAATTTCTACGGGCACCACTACCTCAGCTCCGTACACCAGGGAAAATGGGGTTTCGCCTGTGGGAAATCTTGGGGTGGTTCTGAAGCTCCAAAGGACACTGTTAAGTTCATTTACCCACGAGCCTTTCTTGTCACCGAGTCGCTTTTTTAATCCCTGCAAAATAATTCTGTTAGTTACCTCGGTTTGCCCATTGGTCTGAGGGTGGGCTACCGAAGAAAAGCGTAGATCAATATGGAGACCCTGGCAGAAGGACCGGAACTGCTTAGAGTCAAACTGCTTGCCATTGTCGGTGATTATGACATTGGGGATCCCAAATCTGGTGACAATGTTTTTATAAACAAAATCTGTGACTCGACTCTGTGTGATTGTTGCTACGGCCTCGACTTCGGGCCATTTGGAGAAATGATCAATGGCGACAATAAGGAACTTGCACTGCCTCAATCCTCTTGGAAAAGGACCCAATATATCTATCCCCCACTGATGGAAAGGCCATGAATCTCCGATGGGAGAAAGAGGGGATGTCGGAACTCTCTGAACGTTAGCATGTTCTTGACATCTGTGGCACTTCCTCACCATTTCCTCAGCATCGGTTCTTATTGTTGGCCAAAAATAACCTTGCAACAAAACTTTCCTAGCTAAAGTGGAGCTCGCCTGATGTGCTCCACAAATGCCTTCATGGATTTCTCTCAGAACATACTGGCCTCTCTGCTCCGGGATGCATCAGAGCCAAGGGTGAGTCTGGGATCGTCCGTAGAGGTCTTCTTCATACCAACTATAATCCCTAGACTTCTTCACAACTCGATCAGCCTCTTTCTTATCCGTCGGTAATATTCCCTCAGCCAACCACCGGACAAGGGGTTCCATCCAACTATCTCGCCATTCTACAAAGTACAGGTGCTCTCCTCGAGAGGTTGGAAACTCTTGAATGGTCAGGGGTATATTTTTCAAGGATTCCATATTCCCTTGAGCTGCCGCCTTGGCGATCTCATCAGCTTCTGATGTTTGTTCTCTAGGAACCTGAACAATATTCCATCCAACAGGCTTCATTTTCTGGGCGATCTCCACATATGGGATCAGCTCATCCTTCTTCACCTTAAAGTTCCCCTGGACTTGGTTGACAACGAGTGGGGAGTCACTGTAGATTGTTAATTGTTCCATGCCGATTTCTCTAGCTAACTTCATACCATTTAGGAGGGCCTCGTACTCCGCCCCATTATTGGACGTCTGGAAAGTAAGTCTTACAGCATACTTGATAAGGAGCTGATGTGGTCCCTTAATTACGACACCAACTCCTGATCCTTCGGCGTAATCTGCACTATCAACCCATATTTCCCATCTTTCCACAGGATTGACATGTAATTGATCTGTTGGGGTGAGTTCGGCAATGAAGTCGGCTAAGACTTGGGCTTTCAGGGCTTTTCGGGGTTCAAACTGCACCCCATACATACCGATCTTGACGGCCCATTCTGTAATCCTTCCAGAAGTCTCCGATTTTTGCAAGATCTTTCTCAACGGTAGATCCGTTCTGACAACGACTGTATGTGCTTCGAAATAATGCCTGAGCTTCTGAGTAGACATGAATAGGGCGAGAGCATGCTTCTCTAACTTAGGATACTTCGCTTCTGCATCCTGTAGAACTCTACTAACATAATATAGGGAATTGTTCCCCGTCCTGCTCTCTAACAAGTACCGAAGCTACTGTATCGTCCGTGGTAGAGAGATACATGTAAAGTGTCTCTCCTGGAATGGGCCGACTCAACAAAGGTGGCGAGGCTAGAAATGTTTTGAGTTCCTCGAAAGACATTTGGTACTCTTCCGTCCACTGAAAGGTTTTCAGGTTTTTTAAGACCCTGAAGAAGGGCTGACATCTCCTTGCTGAACATGATATGAATCTCCCAAGGGCAGTGATCCTGCCATTCAACTGTTGGACCTCCTTGATGCTTGTAGGCGGTCTCATGTCAACAACGGCTTTAATTTTTTTCGGGTTAGCCTCAATACCTCGTTGGGAAACCATGTAGCCTAGGAACTTCCCAGCTGGAACACCGAAGGTACACTTCTCTGGGTTCAATTTTAGGTTGTAATTCCGAAGGACTTTAAGTACCACTTCTATATCCCGAGCATGGTCTTCTACACTCTTGCTCTTAATAATCATATCGTCCACATAGACTTCAACTGTACTACCAATGTGTTCCTTGAACATGGTGTTCACCATCCTTTGATAAGTGGCGCCTGCATTCTTTAAACCAAAGGGCATCATTTGGTAGCAGTAAGTCCCTTGGTCAGTCACAAAGGCGGTCTTCTCTTCATCGAGCTTACTTATAAATATCTGGTGGTATCCTGCTTTGGCATCCAGGAAGGAGTATAGGGCGAAGCCTGCCGTAGAATCCACCAGCTGATCAATGCTTGGCAGTGGATACAAATCCTTCGGGCATGCTCTATTTAAATCTGTAAAATCCACACACATTCGGTAGGCTCCGTTGGATTTTTTTACCAACACAACATTGGCGAGCCACTCCGGGTAGTGGACTTCCCGGATGACCTTCGCATGCAATAACTTACTGATCTTCTCTGCGATGGCTATCTGCTTCTCTGGAGAATGCTTTCTTTTCTTCTGTGCGACTGGCTTGACCGATGGATCAATGTTTAGTTTATGCACAATGACCTTTGGGTCGACGCCTACCAAGTCGGCTATATCCCAAGCAAAAACATCTTCATGCCTTTCCAATACGGAGGAGACATCTCTCATCACTCCTGAATCCATACCAGAACCGACTTCCACTTCTCCTCTGGGAAGTCTTATCTTTGTTATGTCTCCATCGGGCTTAACTATGGGTGACCGAGGGGGAATGGCCTCTCCATCTATCTGAGCTGCTGGAAATACTCCCCTCAAGGCATTCATATAAGCCTGTCTAGCGTCCTCCTGACTACCCCTGGCGATGGCGACACCCTTCAAGGTAGGGATCTTCAGGCACAAGTGGTAGATACTTGGAATTGCTCCTGTCTCATACAAGTAAGGCCGACCAAGGAGGATGTTGTAGGCGAAAGGGATGTTTACCAGCATGAACTCTACCTTTATATTTCTGGTCAGATCATCATCTCCAAGTTCAACGTGGATCTCAATGGATCCTTCCAAGCGAACCGTCTGATCTCCAATACCCATAATGGGAGACGCAGCTGGCTTAATGTTTTTGGGATCCAGGTGCATCTTACGAAAAGCCTCCATTGTGAGGAGGTTTACAGAACTGCCGTCGTCCACCAAAATCCTCCTGACCCTGTATCCATGAACAATACCTTTTACGACCAATGCGTCATTGTGGGGGTGCTTCACATGCTTGGCATCTCAGGGGTGAAGGAGATTTGACACCAAGTAGAGGGGTGGGAGTCAAGATATGGGCGATCCTGGGCCTTGTGGGTAATTGACATTATTTCTCTAACCGCCCTCTTTCGCTTGGTAGAGCTTTCTCCACAGCTCCCCCCATAGATGACATTTATTTCCCCTGCTACTTGCTTTTCATTTATCCTCGGACGACTCTCCTGTCTTCCCTGCCTTCTATCATTCTTGTCGTCCCTCCGATCCTCTCTTCGATCAGTCTCTGTTTGACCCCCCGATCCTTTGATATATCGGTTGATCCCAGGAGCTCGCCGCTGAATGTGGCGTTCAATCTCCTCCCTGAGATTCCAGCAGTCCTCAGTATCATGACCTCGGTCTTGGTGGAAATCACAATATTTGCTCAAGCACCTCTCTCCTGGAAGCAGTAAGAGGGGTGAAGTTGGCATTCTGATTAGAAGCATTCCTTCTGTTGCCGGGTCCTGAGGATCGCCTTCTGTGTCGACCCACAATGTCGATGTCTCTGCTCCCTCCGAGGTCGTTCTGCCTGTATGCGTCGGCCCTCCATATTTTTCATACCCTCTTCCAATCTTACTTCATATTGCACTACAGACATAAGTTCTTGAAGCATTGTAGGCTTGGCTTTGATCATTTCTTTTTGGAGGTCTGTGTTGGTTGTTCCTTGCAAGAGGGCACTGAAGGCTGACTGAAATGGCAAGTCATCAATCATGTTGACATCCTGATTGAATATGTCAATGAATTTCCTTAGCCTTTTGTTTTCCCTTTGATGCAATAGCATGAGGTCTGTTGCAAGCATCTTCTGTGGCATCTTGGTGACAAACCTTGTCAAGAAGAGTTCGGACAATTGTTTGAATGAACTGATCGAGCCCGGGCCAAGAGACTGATACCAGTCATGTGCTATACCCTTCAAAGTTGTAGGGAAGAGTTTGCATAGGATATGATCTTCGTATGTTTGAGCAATGATTGTTGTCTTGAACTTGTTGACATGGCTCCTAGGACAAGTGTTCCCATCATAGTTGTCCAGACTACTGGGAATTTTGAACCTTGCAGGAAAAGGTCGGCTAATGATGTTGTCCATTAATGGAGATTCTGTGTTCTGTTCAAAGTTCAAACCCATGCCACGAATACCCATAGTCTTGAGTATATCTTTTACCCGAGCCTCGACTTCATCTCTGGGTGGTCGCCCACCTTCCGTTTCGGAGTTCTCATCCTCCTCCTCAACCTGAATTACACTTTTTCCCTTAGTCTTAGCCTTAGGAGCAGAGGGTATGACATCGACCCTGCTGACATGAGCGCTAGCCTGGTGGATGGGCGAAGCGTTAGCCACAGGGGCTCCTTGGGCCTGAGACACCTGATTAACCTGCTGCCTCAAGTCTCCCGTTTGTCTGTTTAGATCTATATACGCTCCATACAGTGCTTGCATTGCTACCGGGTTATTGAAGTCGGGAAGATTCTGATTGGGGTTCAGGTCGGCATTCACCCTTTGCCCTCCGAGAGCAACTTGAGAATGTGCTGCACTAGCCTGCGGGATGCCCAAGTTCGGACCGACGCCGCTGTCTTCCAATCCAGGCTCTTCAGGGAAGAGGTTTAAACCAAGGTTCAGATCTATGCCTCTGAAGTTGGACATGTTGCTCAAATAGAAGTTGTAGATAGACTGAAAATTCGATCCACGCTCACCACATCAATTGATGTTCCGAACCACTAAAGAAGGCTAGAGAGAGGTCAGACCGACTAGGATAGAGGGTCGGCAGGTGAGGTGTAAGAGATACCGAACCGTACCTGCACACAAGAAGGAATAAGATCAGGCGAAGCCCTTGGGCAACCACTCCGATGCTTAAGTTAGGATTTGCTTAGCTCAGAAAGGAATAATCAGAGAAAGCAATAAATGAGATACCTGGCACAGTAATAGAGGTTTGGTATTTATAGGCAATGATCTCCTGACATTCTGTCATAGTACGGGTTGACAATTCCTGACATTCTCTTAGTACTTTCAGTGGTTTTGTCGGTGTACGGTTCTGCACCAGTTCTGACATATCAGTTTCTGGTCTGCTCTTGGCGTTTTCCGGACTGATATGTTGGATGAGGATTCTTTAGTCTCGGTCAAGTCGGTGTGGCGATATCGCCTTCGGACATCGGACGATAGTCTGATGTCCGAAGCTTCCTTCGACCGGTTGAACCGTAAATCTTCAGACCGACTCGACTGGTTGTG
>CATIWJ010069086.1:0-11134 GCA_949640765.1 Croton laevigatus | reverse complement strand
TTTTCCTTAATTTCCAATTTAGTCTTTATTTTAAATTGATGTCAATAGTAATTAATTTTATTAATTATATTTGCGACGTTTACAGTTCTAATAGTTCGGAGTCTCGGTTTACTAAACGGAGTCCATATTTGGGTTCAGAATGTCGAAACGATGCAATAGAGGTTCTATCCGAAAATCGTTCACCGGATGGAATATTCCGGTCGCCGGCGGCAGCATATTCCGGTCGCCGGCCGGTCGCCGAAACTATAAACGGTGTCGGAAATTTTCACAAAATACATTTTCAGGTTCATCTCAGTCCAAGGGTTCCAAAAATGTGATCATATCTAACGGACTACCGGCCGTTTGGCCGGAAAATACCAAAAACCGAACCGGCAATCACTGGAAAACACAAGTTTCAACTCCGGTATCCGATTCAAGCAATCTCTACGTCAAATGAAAGCTAAAGAAGTTAGGATTAAGAATTTACCATCAAACTCGACAGATAACAGCCAGAAGTGGTCGGAAAATGTGAAAATCCGATTTGCAATTTGTACACGACTTTCATTCCGGCTATAGATCGGCAACAAGGCCTACATCACCGAAAAGCTCTCGTCGCAAGGATTCCATATCAGGTCTTAGATCGTCCGTCCGACCACCGGAGCGGCCGGGATCTACGCCGGAAGCCGTTCGGCGTCGACAAGCTTGGGTCATCGGAAAACTGTATTATCCGACGGCAACCCATACATCAGTCGAAAGCTTTTGACGAGAGGAGTCGATCGGTGTCCTCGGATCTTCCATCCGATGCCGGAGCTGGCCGGAAAATGGATTTGAAGCCGGCGGTGAATAGTGCCAAATCGGGATAGCATTTTCTTCTTCCCGCTATTCCGGTCGCCTCGGTTGCCGTCTCACCGCCGTGTCACCATCATCGAGTTCGCCGGAGAGCCTACTTCACAGCGGAGGGGCGCGTCGGTCGGTGGCCGCTGCCGTCCCTTTCTTTCTTTCCCGTTTCTGCATTTCCTTTCTTTTCTCTTTTCTTTTTTCTTTTTTTTTGTTAATTTCCAATTTCTGATTCTTTCCCTTTCTTTCCTCTTTTTTTTCTTACTTAATAATAATAATAATAACACCATTAAAAATTTCAAAATTGCCCTTAACCGTTTTCTTATTTTACGTCAAGTAATTTGACTATAGTATCCCTCAAATTAAATTTTACTTTCGATTTAATATTTTTTTAATTAAAAAAAATCAATATGTATACATTAGGGTGTTACATTAGGTCTTTTTAAGGGCATTCTTTTACACCCTCAGGATAGTTACGTTTTTTAGGTTTTTTTTCTCTAAGAACAGCCGCGTTTTTCATAGCCATTCAATGCTAAACTTTTCCCTTCAATCAAGGGTTAATTCAAGGTTGAATTTTTTCATGATTGTGAGATCTTAATGTGCTTTAATTACTCTTTGATTTTATATTATATTTATGTCTTTTCTGGGGCTTATTGGAAAAATATATCCTTAGTATTTTTCTATTATTTGATCAAACAGGGCCCGTTGTTCATTTAATATGAATTTATATAGCTAAACAACTAGGCTAAATCCGTAATTGTTTAATCGAATTAATATAAGTAGCGATTGGTATAACTTGATTGTGACAAGGCTTTTGGGTTATATTAAGTGAAGCTATAATCTAATTTAAATGAATTCTTGTAGTCTTTGTTGGTTAGGGCAATATCTTTCTAGTTTTTAGTACAATTGGCAAATTAAATCCTTCGTCGTACATAGGGTTGTTTGTCAGTTGGGGTTATTATTAGATCATATCTTAATAATATAAAAATAAGAAAAAATTGGTTGAATTGACGTTCTTTCTGACTATAACTTATCTTTAATATTTAATTAATGAGTTATCCTATTGTCAATGATCAATCCATGTGAACTTCATACCGTGAATTATCTTTAGCTATATATTTGTTTTCCATTGTTTTTAATTCTATTTTCCTGCTGCCATCTTTTAAGTTTATTTATTTTAGTTCCATTCAAAATCCCTCCTTTTTTATTCTAGCGCTTTAGAAATAAACTTGACCAGTCTATGTAGGATCGACCTTACTTACTCATTGCTATATACAAAATCTTTAGAATAGGTTATTTTATTTTTGGTGGTTTTGACATCCATCATTAAGCAAAGTTCGGCGCTAACCGAGTTACCGAACCAAAACGCAAATATTTACCGACTTTCGATAACAGTTTTACTAATTAATAATCGGTAATTTTAGCCATAGCAGTAATGATATATGTGAGTGAGTGAGTTCGAGAAAGTTAGTAAAATCTATTACACAATTACCACAAAATTACTGAAGGACATTATGCCAAAGCTATGTCGTTGATATATATTAAATTAGTTGATAAATAATAATTTAATGAAAGTTCGACCTTGATTGATATTTTCATTATGCACATGATTTTTGTAGTAGCATTTGGAGGCGAGTGATTTGAATCTTGATCTTCTAATCAGGTTACATTTTTACTTGCAATTGGAATATGTCTTAACATGCCTCATAAATTTTCTTTTTAAATCGTTTATAAACATTGAAAGTTTAATAAAATTGCACGATATAGTTTAGTTTCGCGGTATGTGTAATAATTCTGAAGGGAACATCTACTAAAATTATTTTAAATTTATTTGAAGTAAATATATTAGATCATAAATATTGGTTTTTATAGTTGATTGATTATTTATCATATTCATGATTCATGAAGTGAGAAGTATAACAATGTAAAATAGGGAAAAGGGCATTCTTTTTTGCAAATGGTTATATATTGCATCATCATATTCATATCAAGATAAACCACACAAGACAAGCAGCAGTGGAGGCAAGCTCCTATGTTCGAGCCGAGTACCACAAGTTGCAAAATGTAACCCCTTTTTTGTGTGTGTCGGGTGTATAAGTAAAAATACCTATGTTTAAAAAAAAAAAAAAGAAGCTAAACTACAATTTTTCTGCTATTTCTGTAATTTACTTTCCTACTTTTTTCTGGTTCATTTTTCTTAGAAGACTATTTTTTCTGGTTCATACCACATATATATATATATATAGCAAAACATTGCACTATGCAAAATACTTTTATGTAAATTTAACAATTTATAAAAAGAAAATGTTAATAATTTATAGGATAAGGCTAGTGGTCTCCATTTGAGACTATCAAGTCCCAGCTAATTTTTAATTTTTTTGTTTTTTTTTTTTAAATTAGATTGTTTGTACTTGATCTCAAGACTAATTTCAAAATACCACATTTTACTGATTTTGATTTTATTTTATAAATTTCACAAGATTATAAATTTAATAATTTTATATCTAATTTACAATACATAATAAAATAATAAAATTTTACGATCCACTAAAATTAATATTAAGATTGTGTACAAATAATTTATCATTTGATTTAAAAAAAAAAAAGGGCTAAGTCTGAAAAGTCTCTAGTCCCCACATAGAGAATTACTGTAATTTACATGCTTTCCAATAATCTAAACAATGTTGGTACGTAGATTTTTTTTTTTTTTTCAAATAATAAGTGTCAGGACCCAATAATCATATCCGATATGGTTATTTTTTTAAATATATTAAAATTGCGAACTTTTTTTACGGGAAAATCCAAATTTCATACTTAACAAATATCGCAGTTTTGTTTTTTGACCTGTGTGGAGTTTCTATGGCCTCTAGTTAGTCTTTGTCCCTACTTAGTGTCTGAATTGATACTAGTATAGTATCCTTGTTGTTTTGTTCCATCTAGTTCTAAAACTTTGAGGGTAGTTTAGTCTCTAAAAGGATTTTTTTCCTCATCTTTGCAAGTCAGTTATGGTTCGAGTTGATTTCTATAGAATAATGATTTTTTTTTTTTTTTTTTTTTTCACAACCCAATAGAATAATGATTATTCAATTCATAAGTTGGTACAAAAATTGGGTTCAATTCATAAGTTGATTTTTTTTTTTTTTTAAAATACAAATGGGACATTAGTATATGCCATTCGTTCCTCCAAGTTATCTCCAGCCTCTCATTTGGCTCACAAAATGACGAAAATATCCCAAGATATTACGATTTTTCCTTCAAACTCACAAGGCTATTTCGACATTCCACAATCACCATCCTCCAAAATAATCGTACTTCCTTCTTCTTCTTCCTCTTGTCACTACTACTTCTTGAAATCTCCGCTCTCTGCTCAAAGTCTCGCCCAATCAGTAGTTCTACAATGGCTCTGTTCCAATTCTCAATTTCTCCAACCACTCCTCGCTCCACTCCGTCCTTTGCCAGTTCTCAGGTATATCCGATCACCGCCGCCATCGGAAAAGACTCGTTCTCAAATTCTGCATCCAAACTTCACTCCACTTCGACCTCGAGAAGCAGCGGCTTTTCAGTATCGTCGTCATCGTCGAAGGTTTTGAGGAGGAACAGCTGCGGTTTTGCTGTGAGGTCGAGTTTGGATACCGTGGGTCCTACAGCTACGGTTGGTCAGGTCACTGAAGTTAACAAAGATACCTTCTGGCCGATAGTTAAAGCCGCCGGAGATAAGACTGTCGTCCTCGATATGTACACTCAATGGTCAGTTTTTCTGTTACTTGCTTTTATTTCTTCTTTTAGTAAGGAAAAAAAAAACGAAAAAGAGAGTTTCTGAAACGCTGTCGTTTTACTGCTGAATCTATAGAAACTAATGACGATTCAATTGAATGGTGACCATAACTACGACCTGTCGATTTGGTTTCTGGCTAGAATTAAATAAAGTAATTGTAATAGGATAGTAGAATACTAGAATTGGATGCCCACTTCCAAAATTTAAGTGTTATTTTTTTTTTTTTTGACAAAAAAAAGAGAGGAGGATAAACTACTTAAGTAGAATTGTAATAATAAATCTCCAATTTGTAAAATCCATTTTTG
This sequence comes from Croton laevigatus, assembly GCA_949640765.1. Classification (NCBI taxonomy): domain Eukaryota; kingdom Viridiplantae; phylum Streptophyta; class Magnoliopsida; order Malpighiales; family Euphorbiaceae; genus Croton; species Croton laevigatus. Next base: position 6,238 of record CATIWJ010069086.1, on the reverse strand, counting down.
GCATGGATGTTGGGAATAGAGGTCTTGGATTGGATTTTTCTTTTTGAACTGAATTTGTAGTACAATGTTATTCCAGTCCATGAGCAGGTTTGGACTTATAAAACATTCATTGCACAAGTCTTCATATCTTCGTACTTCCATTTTGATGGGAAGATGTCTTGTACATTGGCAATGTGGATGATAAAATTTGCTCTTCTTTTCTCTATGGTTATTTGTAATTCATTCATTCCAGAGTTGGTCTGTAAATAAGCAATAGACAAATTTATTATTGATTGCTTTGGAATTTTGGGAACATTGGTTGATGCATAATAATGAACAAGAAACCAGCTTTCTTTGATTTCTCTAGAAAATCTCAGGTGGGGAAATAAAGTTCAAAAAGGGCGTATTACACTTTCACATTAGCTTTCGTGATTGCATAAAAGACTGCAATCCCATATCTTGAACCGTAAAAGCCAGAGAAATGCTTTTTCACCATTTACTATTTAACGGACTTTTTAAGCTGATCTCTAATACATTTATTTGTGAGTTTCGTTAAGTTTCTCCTGATGTTGTTCTTCAGGTGTGGCCCTTGCAAGGTGATGGCTCCAAAGTTTAAGGAATTGTCCGAGAAGTACCTTGATGTTGTCTTCTTAAAACTTGATTGCAACCAAGAAAACAAGGTTTGTTTATAATTTGACCTCCCTGTCTGGCATCCATAACATTGTAAAACTCGAAATTACTCATTTTTTCTACTTCCATATTTTCGCTATTTTATATATTTGTATTCTAATAATTGTTGGCAGCCATTGGCAAAAGAACTTGGGATAAGGGTAGTGCCTACTTTCAAGATTCTCAAAGATAACAAGGTTGTAAAAGAAGTCACTGGAGCCAAATTCGACGATTTAGTGGCCACCATAGAATCTGTTAAATCCAGTTGAACCTCCTTTCCTCCAGAAAATGTAATTTACTGGATGATGGATCGTTATGATATCTGCTTCAGAATAATCATTTCTACTTGTATGTACCCATCAAACCTTCTTCTGGGTATCTGTTGGTGGATGAAAATAGGTTAAAGTAGATTACTTTCTGCGACAAGAAGTCATTTTTTTTAGGTGGTTGTTTCTATTTCTTTGAAGGAGCAGAACCCATGAAAAAGAAGGTGATGTAAATGCCATAAGTAATTATGTATCAGATTTAGCTGACTAAGTATAATTAATTTCCCAGTTATGGTTCTATAGAAAAAAACTATTTCTTGGTTCAAGTTTCACCTTGCCATTAAGGCTGGTATCCTAAAAAACTAAATCATGTGAAAATCTTATCCATTAGGTTTCGTTTTAACATTTTGACACTGTCAGAAATTGAATATGATCTGGAAATTCAGCACGGTTAGATGCACATGCTCCTAATTTAATTATTTTAAAGCTCATTATACAAGGACTTAATAGAAGTCCTTTGGCTTTTTCCTTATTTGTAATTATTTTATTTTACTAAAAATTCAGCATTCTTGAGATGACTATTGTATTTGGGGAAAAGAAAAAAATGAGATGACTATTATATGGACAGACTACTCTAGGCTGGCTATGATTGGCTCTATATATATATATATATATATTTTTTTTTTTTTTTTTTTTTTTTGCCAAGGCTCTAAATACACATAAAGTTATAAAAATTGACATGAGTAACATGGAGTCAATTTAAATTAAATAGGTTGTATTATATTTATGTATATACTTCTTTAAAAATTTCAAAGTCTTTATGATTTGAACATATTTAATAAAATGGATTGGGAATAAATATAAATATCTCTTATATTTGATGAACGAATTTTCACAAGCCGAAGCAATTGCAGGATCAAACAAGTTAAGTCATATATAGAATATTAAATCTTATAAAAATGTTTCACGATCTAAAAACTTCGAATGAGATGGAACAAGTTTAAAGTTTTGAGAGACTAGAAAAACTTATTTTGTCTAGATAGAATAATAACTAATATCTCACGGTCAAAATTCGAAGACACCAAACGAGCTATGGACCGAATCTTCATGAGCAAACAAGCCTGTAGACAACACACGAAAAAGATGGAAGTTGTCTAAGGGCAACCACTCTAATGTTTAAGTTAGTAAGTAGTTAATGAATATTATAATTATTGAATAAGGATTAGATAGAATACCTTTAACCGGGAGACTCTTAAAGGTATTCACCGACTCAATCCCTGAAATATAGGAGAAGGAAACCAGGCCATAATCCGAAACACTGCAAATAACCCGGAAGGATTACCGAACCGACCCTCAGCCACAGCACAATCCCGTTGTAAGACGTTGCCCTTATGGAGACGATGTGGTTCCAAGGACGATGTACCGAACCCATATCACGTCACTAGGTAATCTGTCAAGAACCATGACGATCCTTCCTAGACTCGAACGTAGCCCAGGATAAGTTATGGTGAACAACCCCTACCAGATTATTCGGCAACCATGGTTGCGTGGGGTTAACCCTTTATAAGCTATGTCATCGATAACTGCTCCTAATCTCTTATTATGTGTTGTATATATAGGCGTTGGGTTATTAGGATTACTCATGGAATTCTAAAACCCATATGATTACTTATTTATCCCAAAAACATATTATAGGTTAATTGGGCTCACCCAGAATCCACATATCATGGGCGAATCTTAATTAATAAATAACATAATTAATTAATTAATTCCAACAAATGTATCTCTTTATTCTTTTTCTAAATTATCTCACATGTATTGATGATTAAGCTAACATGTGTATTAGCATTTAAACAAGGAATCATTCATGTTCTTCTGCATCTCCAATCCAACCAATTAAGCAAATTATAATAAGCTCTATATAAAGCTTAAGACTTGTTCATTCTTTCATTAACTCCTAACACAAAAGAATGTGTGGGATGTTTGCATATTTGAATTATAATGTGAATAGGGAGAGAAAATGCATTCTTCAAGTTCGCTTTAATGGCCTTAAGCGCCTTGAATTCCATGGTTATAATGCTGTTGGTATTTTCATTGATGATTTTCCATCACTTTCCTACAACCCAAACACTTCCCAATCTTTGCGGTTATCTCTCTCTCCTCGTCCTCTTGTATTTCAATGCAAAGGAAACGTCCAATCCCTTGTTGAATCAGTGTATCCTTCTTCTCCATTGCGTTTCCATTTCAATTGACCTCGTTCCCAAATCACGAGTTTCTTCCGTTTTAGTCGACCTCATCCTAAATGGCTACTTTCTTCTGTAATTTAAATTCTGCAACTTCATTTTCAATTCGTTGCAGCTCCATTATTCTCTTTTCATGTTCTCTATTTTATCTTCTTTGTTCTCCCCGATTTGAGCATCAATAATATTGACTTGAGCTTTTGTTTAGGTAAGTGTTGAATTTGATTTTTGGCGTTAATCCTTAGCTCTCTCTCTCTCTATCTCTCTTTGCAAAACTTCTCAGCAAAGTACAATTCTCTTTTTTTTAACAGAAACCTCCAACCCTTACAACTGCTTGAATGAAAAATACACATATTTCTATGATACATTTAGAAAATATATATATTTCCAAAAGCACGTATATAATAAATACACATATTTTCTGTAACATCCCTTAGTAGCTTACCTAAATAAGACCAATTTGAAGTGTCACAAATACTGTCTTATCCCATACCTAGATTCATTTAAAAATTTATAAAAATTTCAGCAGTCTCCTTTGTATATTAAGAATCTCAAGTGCTGACAAAAAGTTTGTTTTTAGTTTTTGAAAAGCCTTTTTCCACAATCATTCAAAACACAATTCTCAAATTCATTCTCAAACACTTTTAATACAAATCATCCTGATGACCCCAACTCTTTTAGCAAAATAAATCATCACACTTCCATATTCATAAACTAGCTATCATGCATCAAGATTTGCTATTACTATCATACTCATACACAATCTAAATTTTTATACTACTTTCATAATTATACTTCTATAATTTATTTTAACAACATTCTTTATGTACATGCCCTAACTAAGTATAATGAGCATGATACTATTCTGAGTTGTACTGACAAGCTGCTGCAGATGCCGAATCCAAGGCCACTATTCCTTTTTCTAATTATCTGTGAGTTAAACATGTAATTAAAAGTGAAGGAGCTTACCTCTTCCTCCTCCATCTTGTCTTGGCCGAACCTTTACAAGGAAAAAGAGAGAGTTATTCTTTTTTCTTTTCCTATTCTCCTTGCTTAATTCTATTTTTAATCTTCCATCCAAAATTTATTTTATTTTTGATTTATTTTTATTCTTCAATTTTTTTCCAGTGGCCATCATTTTTCTCTTTATTTAACAATCCAATGACCAAGATTAATTCTTGACCATCAAGAATAAATTTGGCTTCCAAAGGAAGTCTTCCTTCTTCCTTTCATTTAAAAATAATTTCTTTTCCTTTTATTTTAATTCCTTAATTTTTAATCCAATGGTCATCTTTTCTTTCTTCCAAAATCCAATGGCCATCATTATTTTATATTCTTGTTTTCCAAGTTTATTCTTCTTTTATTTACAACTTTGCCATCCTAGGTAAAATGACCATAATGCCCTTTGTAGAGGTTTCTCCTTGCAACTTGCCATACGTATATTTTCGGAAAAATCGGTGATACACGGTTGTGATTTAATTATTCCTGAGAATACATCTTCAAGGTCATATTTAGGCATTGTAACAACTTTCAACGCTTGATTGAAGTTTTACATGAATACCCTTGACTTTTGGAATAAATTTTATTTAGGTCCTTTTGGTATCTTTTCTTGATTTTTCTGTCTTTCTTTCTTGCTATCTCCTCATTTACTTCTCCAAATTTAGTAAGCCTTATGTCCACTGAAACTAGATATCCAAGGCTATATCATACTAAAATTTTAGAGTAATTCGAGCTGTACATAATTTTTGACAATATTTTTAATTCGAACATGCTGTCTGTAAAAGACAGCCTGTGCACTGCTCACTATTTGGCCTCTAACTCAATCATTAGAGCCCTAATTGAGATGGTTCTAATTTTCACATTTAGCAAAGACATAAAAGAACAACTTTGTACTTTATCAATTTTCCAATTGTGGTCCTTTAGATAGGCGAAATTTAGACTAAATTTTCATTTCATGCTCTGAAACAACCAGTATGCGGGTTTAGCCAAATTATGCATAACTCCCAAAGTATACGCTATATGCACAAACTGATTTTTGGGGTTATTTTGGACATTTTAAAGTACAACTTTCATGTTTTATACTTTTTAAAATTTTTTTTCTATTTTAGTCTAAAAATTTCTCGAAATTGGTTCAATGTTGTTGCCTTTGCTGTTTGCATAGTATCTAACTCTCCACGCCAACTCTGAATACTTCACTTACCATTTATGTCGAGAGATTTAATTGTACTACCATGTCTTACACATATATTATAAAATAGGATGTGATATATAGAAAATACACATATTTCATTTCATGCTCTGAAACAACCAATACGCGGGTTTAGCCAAATTGTGCATTACTCCCAAAGTATATGCTATATGCACAAACTGATTTTTGGGGTTATTGACATGTTATGGTACAACTTTCATATTTTATAGTACTTCTTAAAATTTATTTTCTATTTTAGTCTAAAAATTTTCCGAAATTGATTCAATGATGTTGCCTTTGCTGTTTACATAATAGCTAACTCTCCCCGCCAACTCTGAATACTTCACTTACCATTTATGTCAAGAAAGTTAATTATACTACTATGTCATACACATGTATTAGAAAATAGGGTGTGATATATAGAAAATACACATATTTTATGACGCAAATAGAAAATACATATATTTTCAGAACATATAGAAAATACACATATTTTACATTTTTTGCTAATTCTTTAGTTTCAGTTGACTGGAACTATGAAATATCATGGAGAGACGTTAGATTTGAACATTTTACTGCATTAATGTCGGAAGATTCGCTGAAAATTCATGTTATTTTCAGTGGAGTGAGAGGGTTTTTTAGGGGAGAGAGGGAGAGATTCTACGTGTATTGCGATTATCTCCATTTGGTTACGTAATGCATATTGCCTTTTTCTTTCGTTTGGTTTCGTGTTTTTGCAGGGGTATTGTAACATCCTGAAATAATAATTTTTGAATAACATAAATAACTTAAAGGATCGAATTGTAGTTTACCAAAAATATTAGATTAAATGGAAAATAAATTATATTAAATTCTAGTAAATGAATTATTTTATGAAAAATTATTTAATTAAATGT
>CATIWJ010069046.1:0-137002 GCA_949640765.1 Croton laevigatus | reverse complement strand
GGGGGGAAATAATTATGTTGAATGCACATTAAAATTAGCTTAACTGTAAGTCCATATGTAAACTTTGATAGATACTATCAAATTAGGAGTACAATGATAATAAATGTAATACCATAAAACTCAATTCCAACATTGTCATTTTTTGAATAATATTTTAAATTTATATATAATGAATTCTTGGAGAATATGCATAAACTTGAAATTTTAAAAATTATTTTATTTTTTCAAATTATAAATAAAATTATACTAGTATAATTTTTTAAATGTATTAGCAAAATATTATTTAAAAATGCTACTAAATCATTTCTAAAAGAATACTACTTTACTAAAATAAAGTATTGTAACCTCCAAGTCTTCCTTTCACCACCACTTAATTATTATTAATTTTTTAATAACCACTTAATGATTTTTTTTAGGAAACCTCTTAATGATTTTTAGATTTTATTATTATTATTATTAGTTCACAGTAATTGTTACTGTGGGATGCGGTCCAAGGGAGCAATGGCAAAACAAAATATATATACATTTTTTTAAAAACTGTCTTTTGTAAGTAAATTTTATTTTTATTTATAGAGAAATTTAATAAAGAAATTTAATGATGAAAGAATCATTTTGTATTCAAACTCAGTTCGTTATAACATTTATTTATTTATTTTAGGCAATTCAGAAAATTAAATTTAAATGTGCAATAGAAATATTTTTTCAAATAAAAAGGACTTTTTTTTTTTTTCCTAATGCGTAATTACTGTACTACTCACCTGCAATAAAGACACCTGAGATATGACGTTGGAGAAAATTGGATGAAGAATGATAATTGTATAGGTAGCAACAACCCTTCCTGGATTTTGTCCTATATACTATATACGTCAACCAAGCCTCCCAGAAACCGATATTACCGTGCGGACGCAAGCAAGCATCAGCTCTCTCTTCCGTTTATAAAACCTAAGAAACTACTTCTTCTTCTTATTTATCACCACCACCATTAGAATTAGTCAATTAGGCCTTAACGTTTCTTCAGATTTTAAGACAAGGGACCGATTAGATTTGGATTCATGAGAAAAGATGAAATTTTGCAAGAAATATCAGGAGTACATGCAAGCCCAAGAGAAACAACTACCTGTTGTTGGTTTCAAAAAGCTTAAAAAGATTCTGAAAAAATGCAGAACAGATTTTGAATCCCATCAGGATCATGATGGCTCTTCTCCTGATGGCCAACACTGCCCTCATCATTGTTCAGGTGCATGTCCGCTATTCTTTTTTTGGGATATTGATTTGGGTTTGCTTATTTGTTCTTGATTTTTGTGTTATTTTTTATTAGCATTGACATTAGGTATTTCCCCCTTTTTTATTAACCAGAAGGAAGAATAGTTATTCTTTTATGGTTTTCTTGTGTTATTGTATTTTTTTTTTTTTTTTGTCTATAATCGCTGGTTTTTAAATGTAATTAGTTCCCTGTTTGGATAATTAATTAGTGTCAATTACTTTAAAAGCCTCTAGATTTTTGCTCCCAACAATTGTATCAATTCTATTCGTTTGGGGCTTTCTAACGATTAATGAAATGTAGAAGCAGAATCTTAATCAAAATACTAGTATATTGTACGAAACCCTGAACTAAAACACATTCAGAAGTGGTTATTCTTATTAATTTCATTTGTAATTGCTAAAAAGACAGGAAATAAATCAATAACATATTTTAATCTTTCTTGCTATGTCTTCTCCATCATATTAAAACAGCCATTTGACGTTATATTGCATTAGAAAAATTGTATTAAGGCAACGGAGAAATTTTTTGATATGATGAAGTCCTGAGTGATCAAATATTTAAACTCCGATTGTAGTCATTTTCTAATTAAGATTCATATGCAGTGTGCGATGGAACCTTCTTCCCTTCCCTTCTCAAAGAAATGTCTGCAGTTGTTGGTTGCTTCAATGAACGAGCCCAGAAATTGCTCGAGCTGCACCTGGCTTCGGGTTTTAAAAAATACTTTATATGGGTCAAAGGAAAATTGCAAGGAAATCATGTTGCTTTGATGCAAGAAGGCAAGGATCTAGTTACTTATGCACTTATAAATGCAATTGCAGTGCGGAAAATACTAAAGAAATATGATAAGGTATGCATGTTAATCCTTATATTTTATAACAAAATCCATATTTGTTGAATTAGTAAAAGACAGAACTCTTTGATACTTTTGTTTTTGGATTATGGTGCTTAATGTACCCGTTTCTTCTTGGTCACAGATTCATTACTCGAAACAAGGACAGGCGTTCAGGTCACAAGCCCAAAGTATGCACATTGAGATTCTTCAATCTCCATGGCTTTGTGAGCTTATGGCTTTCCATATCAATTTAAGGCAGAGTAAGGTCAAGTCGAAGAAAAAGGCCCCTGCCTTGTTTGAGGGTTGCTCGCTAACATTTGATGATGACAATAAACCTTCACTTACTTGCGAGCTCTTTGATTCTGTCAAACTCGATGTGGACTTGACTTGTTCAATATGCTTGGTAAGTTCTTTTACTTTGGTTTCCTGATATATTTTCTGACCTATCATACCTGTGCACTTATAGATAATATGTGTATGTTTGCGCGCGCGCTATGAAAATATTGATGGTGAATAAATGAAAGAAATGGTGGAATTGGATAATCTTTTTATGAAAATATTGTGACAAATACATTACTTGCCGCAGCTTCTCCTATTCTGACATTCATTTAGAATGATCTTTCTTTTAACATGGTTTGTCAATCTACGGTGAAGTAGGAAGACCAATAATCAATAGTCAGCCAGACGTGCCATGTCTAGCTGCATCAGGTCTTTTCTTTAGCGAGATAGATAAATAATTTGCAAACTATAACCATACTATATTTCTTCCGTGATTATAATACTTTTATAGGACTCCTGAATGTCATGATCTTGCTTTTGGTGGTGACAGGATACAGTATTTGATCCAGTTTCTCTAACATGTGGCCATATATTCTGCTATATATGTGCTTGCTCCGCTGCTAAAGTGACTGTAGTCGACGGGCTAAAGACTGCAGAGCCGAAAGAAAAATGCCCTTTGTGCCGCGAGGTTAGTTGGTATTTCATTTATAATCCGCTACCTGATGTCTTTTGTTGTAGTTACCAGTTACGGTACAGATTGAAATTCAATTTATATGGAATTATGTTGAGTACGCTAGCAGTTGAACTTAGTTATCTAATCTGCTATGATTTGTTTCTTTATTCAGAGCTATGAAAAATCATTCTTGGCTTGAAATGATTGTTTTTCCGTTGTAATTGTAGGCTGCAGTTTATGAAGGAGCTGTACATTTGGAAGAGCTGAATATTTTACTAAGCCAAAGGTAGTATTTTCCTCATTATTATTATTATTATTATTACTGAGTTCACTTTTCTTAAATTGTTGCTCTTACTGTTGTTGAATGGACGAGTGAACAGTTGCCATGAATATTGGGAGGAGCGGCTTCAATCAGAAAGAGCGGAGAGGATTCGACAGGCAAAGGAGCATTGGGAAAATCAGTGTCGAGCATTCATGGGTGTCTAATTAATATAATATACTTGGGAAGTCTTATCTTGCTTTGTTTTTAGGCCAGTATTAGAGTAATATTACCTCTGTATTTTTTTATTCTTTACATTTCAAACAGCATGATTAGATTCAAGTTTGGTGTTGATAATTTGATGGTTGGATTAGGTAGATTAAAATATTATTTATATATTACTAAACTACTAACCAAAACATATTTTAATCTACCTAACCCAACCCATCAAACTATCAACATCAAACTTGAATCTAATCATGTTGTTTGAAATGTAAAGAATCAAAAAATATGGAAGTAGTAATGTTTTGCAATCCTTTTTTGTTTCTCTTTTAGGCCAGGATTGACTTAATGCTGAACGAATAGCAAGGTTCTCATGTAGCAGAAATTTTATAAATAGTTGATTTTGTGCAAACTTGAACTCTCAGAAGAAGTTGGGAAAATGTGGAATAAATATCGGAAATCATATTGGTTTTCCGGTGTGGATGAATTGAAAAATCCAGAATTTGAAATAAAAATTATATTAAAATGCTATAGGATAGAACTAAGTTTAATCTTTTCAACAATAACATAATATCTGGGGCCGACAAATTTGGCGGAGGTATACTAGAAATCATTTCTTGCTACTGTGCCATGATTTCACAAGCCCACATCGGAGTGAACTAAGAGCATCCACCTTTTCAAGGAGAGGGAGTGGGGCGGACTAAGAGCAACAAAAAGTAACAAGTGTCCTTGGTACTGTGGCTATGAAAGAGGAAGCAAAGGTCAAAGCCATTATTTTGGTCTCCTCCATTTTTAAGCGAACATCAATACCTCTGTTAACATGTGGGATTATTGAAAAAAAGTTTAAATTAATTTTTATTTCTCAACAGTTTAATTTAATTATTGTGAGAATAAGATAAAAAAGAGATGAAAATCTGCATCGAGAAGGCATTTTTTATCCGAAACATTTTTTATGATATGACATGCTTTTTTTAAAGTCGGGTCTTACAAAAACATGTTCTTGAGATTGAGTATTGTGGATCTCTAAAAACAATTGGAGCTTGGGGGAAAAAATGCTAGAGGTTGAGCAGAAATGGAACGAATCGCACAGAACCAAACCACACAATTCGAGCAATTCAACCGCATTTGCAGTGAAATTAGCGGATCGCCTCTAGCATAAAACCACAGCAACCGAACCACACAATTCGAGCATTTGCAGTGGAATTAGCGGTTCACCTCACCTCTAGCATAAAACCACAATTTGCTGTTTGGTGCCATTTGGTGCGTTCAGTGGTCAGTTAACCGAACCACGGTTTGCTCACCCTAACAGTAACAGATGGTGGTTCCATGTTTTAACGGCCAACTGACAGTAAAACCCTTTTCAGTAATCTTTACAAATGTTGCATTGGAAGATTGTAATTTGATTTAATGGCATTAGACCAACACCTTCATTCAAATTTAACCTAATTACCATGAAATATGATTATACATCCAAGTTATTATAGTCCGGGAGACAAAATTCCTCTTATCATTCAAAATGCTTGATTGAGATCTCCCGGTTACTAGAGTAGTATCATGCATTCAGGTGGAAATACAAAGCACCTATCTTCTTAATAATAACGGATTCTTTTCTTAAAAATGAAAATGTAGTTAGGCTCGTCTGAGGCATAATTATACATTCCCAATCTGATAAAAAAAAAAAAACTTAATCTGAAGGCATAGAAAATAAATCATACATTCATCACTTCTACAAAAACCATTTTGGAAGGACCAAATTAATTTCTTTTAATCAAGAATCAAGGGATTCTTATCTTTATATGTGTGATATCTTTTGCATAATTTTTCAAGAGTTGCAACTGAATGCTGCATCGCGTTTAATTTTGTATCCATGAACATAGCCTGCAAAATAAACAAAAGACTAACTTCAGTCCAATAGCCACTACAGGTGTTGCTAATGCAAGATAATAGTAGCAATAAAAGAGGAAGCATAAACGGACCTGGTAATTGTCTCCATATTTCTCGACTAGCCGCCCAATGTGAAATCGTTGCATGGTGGTCAAAGGCTGTAGAGGTGCACTTTGCCCGTCTTTCCGCTTCTTCCCAAGGGCTGTTTTCAGATCTGCACAATCAAAGGAGCAAAACATTAAATTGCAAAATAAGAAAGGCCCCTTTCTTAAACTTCTCAACTTTTAAATCCAAGAACGAGTACAATGAGGGATAAAAAAAACTATCTGGCATCATCACCACTGCAAACTAAACTAAGCTGAAGCTGAAAATTTGCCTGTGCAATGCTAATGAAGGACAAAAATCCCCAAAGGTATTTGATTTATGACACAATCACATAATGTAAATAGCCACAGCCATTAACATTATACCAACAAACTTCAGCTACAGTTGAATGCCTATTGCCAATTCAACTCACAGAATAAAACAGAAGGTTAGTGAACACTAAATTAATTCAATCTGTAAGTTTGCGGTGTGTTTATGAACACGAATTGAACCCATCTAGAACCCTAGATACACCCTATTGCGAAGGGAACACAAAATTAATATCCAATCAGGAAAATAAACCATCTATGGATTCATAACAGGGAAAAAAATCGCAAGACAAATTCAAAGCTCAGACAAGAAGAAACCCGCAGAAGATATAAAACACTGACCGTCTTCCTCAAGTTCGCTGCCGGAGTCGACGGGTTCGAACTCATCTATGGGTTCTTCCGACGGAGGCGGAGGTACCTGAAGCGATTCGGTCTCAATGATATGAGAAGTACGAGATCGGACGCCTAGTAAGTTAGGGTTGGAAACAAAGCCGTACGATTTGTAATTTTGAATAACGCTACCCTTGTCGTTCCATTTGGAGCGAACGGCGTCGGAGAGTGAGCGAAGCTTTGGAGGGACGTTGAAGGCGGGCTTGAAGACGTTTGGATTCCTCTTAGGGAGACCCACGCGAACCTTGTGCCTTGATTCCTTGTATTTCCTTCTTGACCTTCCCATTTCTCCCTAGTTCGTCTGTTCAATTTCTGTGTTAGGTCAGAGTAGGGCTTCTCTAGGGTTTTAGTGAGCGAGGGAGGGACTTATGCTAAACGGTGCGCTTGAGCCTTTGTTTCATTTCAAAACGGTGGAGCACAGGACCGTTTTACGGATTTATACCCACACTCACAAAGAAGTCACAACTCTCGTGTCATGAATAATCAACTCTCGTGCCTTTGAGACGATGCACTGATTTAAACAGGCTAATTTTGAAGAGATGGTTTTTTTTTTTTTTTTTTTTTGTGTCTTTAGTTACCCCCAAGGTTTGAACCCAGGACCTAATTTTGAAGAGATGGTGCTGGTGGAAGTGATTGTTTGTAAGTGGTTTAGGCAATTAATTCCGATGAGATGAATTTATCTTATATCGATTTGGTTGTATCTCAAATCAAACAATTTATAAATGTTCTTAACTTATCTTCTATTACTTTTGTTCGTAAGTTAATCAAGTTGCACATAGTTTTGTTAAATCTGCTTTATTATCAGCAACTTTCATGGAGTGGGGTATTGTCGGCTTTTGATGCTATATGTTAATAATATAAAAGCCTTTTGATTGTAAAAAAAATTAAAATATGCGTAATAAAGAATATGAACAAATAATATATGTATATTTTTTTTTTTTTTTTTGTCTTTAGTTACCCTCAAGGTTTGAACCCATGACCTTCCGGTCTTTGGTGACTTACCTCACCATCAGGTCAACCCCTTTTACACATATATATCCTCAGTATTTTTTTTTTTTTTGGTCATCCAACATAATATTTTTTGTAAGAATTATTATTAGAGTAATGTCATCCAACATAAATTTAACCACCATAATATTAACATTATAAAATATTTATTTTATTTATAAATGTTCTCGAAAATTTAATATTAATTTTATTTTAATTTTCATACAATTTTTATTAGGTGAAAATATGGTTTAAAAAATTGATTTACCTATTATATTAAAATAATTTTATAAAATGAATGCCCACGTTTCTATTGTACCAAAAAAAAAAAATAATAAATAAATAAATAAATATATATATATATATATATATATATATATATATATATATATATATATATATATGAAAATAACTTTTTTTCCTAATATATAAGCAGTTTTATAATTACTTTAATCTAAAGTGTTTTAAAATTTTGAATCCAAAATTAAAGGAAAATATTTATACTTCAACATAATCAATCAATTAATTACAATAAATCAACTATTTAAATAGATGTTTACAAAAAGGTAAAAACTAAAAGCTATATGGGTTAACCTATGATAAAACGCTACTTAAACGGCTAAAAACTATCTCAAAAACTATTTTACGGAATGCTATTAAAAAAAAAGAGCAAAATGCTAAAAACTACTCTAAAAGCTTTTAACGAACAAAGTCTAACTCTTCGCACATTAAGACACCATTTTCAAAAATAAAAACTGATAAATGAAAATTGATATTGCATAATAATAAGTGTCAAAAAAAATTATATATTGTGTTTTATTACATCTTATAAATTTTAAATTAGTATATTTAAACTATAAATTTTTTCATCTTTCATGTAATATTCATTTGTTTTAATATATGTAATGCTACTATGCGTTTTGAATTAAATAATAATAATAATTGTAAGCATCCCTACCCATCCAAAGACCCGCGCTCATATGTATTATAAGTGATTTTATATATTTTTTCTTTTTTTTTTTGTCAAGTTGTGTACTTTAATGTAGGAGACACTTGATGAAGATGATGACAAACTGAAAGAAATGAAGACTGAGCTTGGCCTTGAAGTCTACAGCCTTGAAAGAAATAAACGAATATAATCCAAGAGAGATTTGGAATTGGAATTTTAAGGAGAAGAGAAAAGCAACAGTGAAGGAGGGTGTAGCAAAACTACTGAATCAGTTAAACGAATGAAGGTTAATGCAATGCAGGAGATGCTTGATGAGAAACTAAAAAAACGCTGAAGATATGGTCTGGTAAAGGACAACAGAAAAGCCTGAGTTTTGTCCCACTTATAAAGCTTTTGTTTGTGGTTGAATTAGTAAAAAAAAAATGTTGTGCAAATTAGCTACTTCTATAACTACTCTTCAAATAGATAATGTAGTTTTAAAGGTACAAGACTATGAGCTCCTTTAATTGCCCAATACAATATAATTTAATTTCATCGTTTGAGATAAAAAAATGAGTGCAGGTAAAAAGAGTTGTGTTGAAAATGTGAAATCTGTTGAATCATATGAAGAAGTGCAGCAAAAGAAGGTTTATAGCGGCATGGGGAAGATGAGGAAGAGAGAAACTTTTCCAAATCCTGAGGTTCGAACTGTGATTCCTATGCACCTTTATGCCAAGCATTCATGTTTTGAATAAATAGATCACATTAAATAGTTAATCATGCTTTCATTATTTTCTACGTAGTTTTCTTTTTTGGCACATACAGTGGTTAATTTCGAGGTAATGAGAAATATCCTGGCTCCAGTTGATTAGATGCAATTAGATAAGTTGATATCCCAAAAGATAAGTTACACGCGCATTGTGTAAAATAATAACGCTAATCTTTCTTTTACTATCGACTAATTTTAGATACAACTCGTCATACATTATGTCAAAAGAGGCTTCAAGTTATCTCATTTTATGCAAATTTTGAAGTCTCCTTATTCTAGACTCACTATTAGACTAATATCTTCTACAAGCGGATCGTGTTGTGTCTTCTGAACATTTTTGTTTCCTTCAAGATTAGCAGCACAATGATCTATCATAATCCTGCTGAACGGTTGGCATACTCCTGAACTAGAGCCCCGAAAAGCGATGGCCGCTCCAGCAAACGAGATGGTTTATCAAATTCTTTTGCTCGTCCTGCATACATGAACTAGGATCAGAACATAAAAGCAATACAATTTTCAGTGATGGAGGTTCACTGATGGAAAAAAAATAAGGAAAAATGACAGAAACAGATTAATTTAAAGACCTGCATCTATAACTAGAACTCTATCACAGTCCATGACAGTGGGTATTCTGTGAGCAATGCTGATGATTGTACAAGCTGCAAAGTCCTCCCGGATAATTTTCTGAATTACACCATCAGTTTTTGAATCAACTGAAGCAGTAGCTTCATCCATAAATAATAGGCGACTGCGCTTTAGCATAACTCTCCCCAGACATAAAAGCTGCCTTTGTCCCACGCTCCAATTATCGCCATTGTCCACCACTGTGATTTTGGTAAAAAAGCTACATTAACTTTCAGTTTACATAAATACTTCAGGCAAAGAAGTTTGAAAGAGAGAATGCACGAAACAAATACCAGGAGCGTCAAGTTTTTCAGGTTTTGCAGCTACCACATCCTTCAGTTGGCAGCGATCAAGACTCTACAAAATGAAGTTTAGCTTTTCAATCAATATGAACTATAACAGCAGCACAAATGAGTCTAGGGAGGAAGAGTGGTGGTATGTTTACCTTCCATATCTCTTCATCTGAATGCTGTCCAATGGGATCAATGTTGCTCCTAACTGTTCCTTCGAAAAGGACTGGTTCTTGAGGAATTATCCCAAACCGAGATCGCAGGTCATGGAGTCCTAGCCTGCAAATGTCTATGCCATCGATGATTATTTTCCCTCCAGTAGGTTCCACAAGCCTAAAGAAAACTTGGATCAAAGTTGACTTTCCACTTCCTGTTCTTCCAACAACACCAATCTTCTCTCCTCCATAAATGCTAAGAGTAATACCTTTGAGAACAAGGGGAGTGTTCGGACGATATTTAACCTGTTAGACACAAATTTAATGTATGTTGTTGGTTAGAAGAGGCTACTCAAAATGAACATGTTACTGGGAAGAAAGATTAGTAAAATCCAACCCTAATCATCAAATGTAGGAAAATTTTATTTCTTTTTAAGATTAATCAGAAAGAACTTTTAACCTGCAACTCTTTGAGGTCAACATTGCCATGGGCAGGCCAGCTTGGAGGAGGAATTCGGTCTTTTATCACCCATTCTGCTTCAGATGGAATGTTTGTGAATTGCTTAATTCTTTCAACGGAAACCATCCGATTCTCCACAAAGCAACTCATGTATATGGCCCAAAATAGCACGCCATTGAGCGACAATCCATAGGAAAGAGACAATCCAACATTCTCTGCAATATTAAGAAAAACATAAGCTTTATGCAACTAAAAAATGCACCAGGAACTGATGGTTAAGAATCTTATTCCTTTGAACTTATAGCCCATCAATGATACTGACAGTAAGAGGACTACACACATTATTATGGACAATATGAATTTGCAATCTAGAAAATGCATATTATCAATTGAATATAACTTACATAAAGAAGCAAAAGTTTCAGAGGTGTTTCCCATGTAAATACCTGGCTTTATAATACTGCTAGGTAGCAGAATCAGGAATAAAGCTGAGACACACAGGATAAAGCTCCCGATAAGTTCCAAACGGAAACCTAACCACTCATTTGATCCATAGTTGTGAAAATCCATTCGCAGGTTTCCATTAACTCGTTTAATATTTTCCAGAGAGAAACTCTCCTGCTTTCTGAAGGAACGAATTGTCATGACTCCTGAAATGCTCTCCGAGAAATGATGAATAATAGGAGCTTTGGTAATTGAGTCAAGACGAGTTAATTCTCGAGATGTTGCAAGAAAGTATCCCTGAAATGCAAGAAATGAAGAAATCATCAATAATTTGGCAGATAATTTCTAATGAAGGGTCTTATCAGATGAGCTTTATTTCTTTAAAAATGCAATTGCAAAGAAGAAAGATAAACTTCATACCCTATACCAGAGGTTGAGCCAACCAAGTGGGATCAATAAAAAAACAGTCGGCCAAGCATATTGACATGTAATAATGATGATGCTGAGCAGTGTGATGTACATGGAAACTGTAATTCCCAACACAAAAGGAATGAAAAGGTCAACATTAGACTGATCGGTCGATGCCTGAAAAGAAACAGAGAAAAGTATACAAGAATTTTCGTCAGTCTGAGCATCTTCAACAATTAAACAATCCCAAATGAAGTAAAGTCTTGATGAAAGTACCCGGCTTAAAATTCTTCCCGAAGGTGTTGTGTCAAAAAATGACATGGGTGCATGCAAGATACTGTAAAGGATACCAGTAAAGAAAATCTGGGCTGTCTTAAGCCCCATGATCGTTACGAAAAAGGATCTCATTGTTAACAGCACAAATGAAACAACTGCTATGATTCCGTAGACAGATATGAACAGAGAAGGGTTGAAAACTGACGGCTTTTCACTTGAAGTTTCGTATGCCAACCAATAATCACCAGCCATTTGAGATGCTTGCCACATGAAAGACAAAAGCAATGCTGTTGTAACTCCCCACCATCCAAAAGCTGCAGTACAGTATTGCTTATATACATTCATGCCCACTTTACCGGTTTCTCTTTCTTCCTCTTCAATGAGCTTTGCAGTTCTTTTATCTGGCGTAGGTTGATCTACATGGCCATTTTCACCATTGGCTTCCCCGTGATTAGAGGGGGTTCGAGGAGATTTCGGTGGCCTAGGAGAATTCTCTCCCGGCATTGAGGGACCAGCTTCTTCTACAAGTTCCATAGCAGTCTCATGTGCAGCCACTAGAGCTCCAAAATCCAAACCAGACTCCATTAGTTCATTGTACTTCCCTGATTGTACTATCATTCCATCTCGCATGACCTGGTATGAAGGAAAATCCTTTTAGAAATCATATATTAAAAAATATCTTTGCTTGGCGAGACAAATAAAGGAACTTACCATGATAAGATCAACATTATGTAAGAAGTCAACCTGGTGAGTAACAAGTAAGATAGTCTTGCCTTTCAAGGCTCCTCGGACACATTGCTGCAAAAGGAATGGGATAAATTCAGTTGCCTGTTTATATTTCTAGCACAAATTACAGAGAAAGCTATAATTTTCACTTCCGTGGAATATTCACTGCTAATGTTACCTTAAATATATCGGATCCAGTATGAGCATCAACAGCACTAAAAACATCATCAAGAAGATAAATATCAGAATCCTGATAAACTGCTCTGGCGAGTTGTATCCGCTGCTTTTGCCCACCACTGAGGTTAATACCACGCTCTCCGATCTCAGTTTGATCTCCATAATCCATCATTTCTAAGTCTTTCTCCAAGCAGCATACCCTGATAGTTTCATTGTATTTTGCCCTGTCCATTGGCAGACCAAATAAGATGTTGTCTTCAATGGTTCCATTTTGAATCCAAGATGTTTGAGCAACATAAGCAGTTCTTCCGCAAACTTTCACCTGTCGAAGGAGCAGAAAAAACAACTTAGTAAAAGGAAAACACCATACTAAATATAAAACCAAATTCAACAGCTTATTTGGCAAATTCTTCACCGAGATCATCTAAATTATGGAAACAAATCTTATATCTTTCAATTTAGGCCACGAAAACACAAGAACTCATGAATTAGTTAGTGCAAGTTCCTTTACATTTCAAGATTTAGCTTCATGATACATACCTTTCCTGATATCTTGTGCATCTCACCAAGAATTGAGGCAAGAAGAGAGGATTTCCCAGATCCCACAGTCCCAACTATAGCAGTAAGTTCCCCTTTCTTGATTTCAACATGTATATCTTTCAAAACCACCTCTTCAGTTTTCTCATCATCCCAACTAAATGTTCCATCCCTAACCTCCACAGCAATCCTACCATCACAGCCTTCCACTCTTTCCACAGACGATTCAACCAGTTCCTTACTCAACATGTACTTGTCCAGCCTCTCAAGAGATATCATTGCTTGAGAAAGTGAAATCATAGATTGAGGAAAATTCCTAATAGGTTCTTGCAAGATTTTAAAGATAGATGTGGTTGTGAATACCGTCCCTGCATCAAGTGGCACTCCTAACAAAAGTGCAACCCCAAATGTTACAGTTGATATTAGTAATGGTGTGCACCACATTACAATAATGTTGCCAGAAATTGAGTACATAAACTTAGTAAGCCAACCGAATTCAGATTCTCGGAAATCTTTTATTCGCTTATTGAAGTGTTCTTCCCATGCCTGAAACTTAATCACGCGCATGTAATTAAGCATCTCATTCGTCGCTTTCATTCTGGAATCACGGCTAGTCATTAAACTGAATTGGAATCTATTGTTTCTTTTAGTTCCAAACACAACAAACACAAGAACACCACCAATGCCAATCAAAGCAGCAAGAACCGAGGTTCCAAGAGCGTTGTACAAGAGTACTAACGCAACAGTGACTTGCAATGGCATCAACCATATAGAATGCAACTGCAACATCATATCAGAGAGTTGCTGTGCATCAACTGCCATGTAATTCACAATCTGTCCGACTCCATGAGCTTGGCGAGCCGAGCAAGATAACCTTAACCCCTTCTTGTATAAAGAAGTGATAAGAGTAGACCGAATGAGCGTGCCGAGTTTTTGAGAATTGAAGTTGAATTGATGAAGACTTAAAACCTCAACAAATTTTGCAGCAAGCAAAATAAGGACAAGGTAGTATCCTTCATAAGGAGAGCTTCTTTTACCAGAAGTAAAATCCACAAACCGCTGTATCAGAACAGGCCCAACATACATTACACAAAGCCTAATAATTGCAAGAGAAGCAGTAAAAGCAATTTCTTTCCAGAAACATCTGAACAATGCGGTCCTAACTGGATGCTGTGATTTTTCTTGGGGTTTAGGCCAACTGGAAGCAAAAAGATTGGACATTCTTTCTGCTCTATGTTCTGGTGAAAGACTTGGAACATCATCTAACTTTAAAGGAGATTTATACCCTTTACTCAACAAAGGATTCATCCAAAGCCAAAAGGCCTTAGATAATTTTGAAGCTGAAGCAAATCCACTAATATTCGATTTACGCAAAACAGGTTCAAATGATTTATCTTCTTCATCATCATCATCTACTACTAGTGCTGATTCAGATTCTCTGCTAACCGTAATCCCAGTTGACCCTTTAATGGCAACTGAAAGAAGAATAATAGATAAAGGAAAAGAAATTATAGAAACTACGTCATCTAATATCAGATTTTTATCTTGAAATGCTAAACGAATAATGCCAGATGACGTAAACAGAGTAACTAAAAAAAAATATCCAACCCAGAAAATTCTAAGAGAAAACGGATGATTTAAAGCTTGAAATCTCTTCTCATGAATGATTAAGATTGCAATTACTGCTTGAGTTATTGCTTGAATTAACCAAAAGAACCCGTTCACTTGTTTCCATGGCAATTGTTTGGTTCTACTGAACCCAAGAATGCATGTGACAGTATAACAAAATGCCAAAAGCGCCGTCACAAACAAAGAGAGCTTAAACCAAATATTGGTTTGAATGACATGAGCTCTGTTGTGTCCAATCAAAGGTTTGTTAATGTCAGAACCGGATTGACCAGTAGAAGCGAATCTCGAAAAGAGCTTGTGAACGGCGAAAACAAGAAAAACAAGCAATAAAAGAAGATCAACGGAGGAAAACAGAGCTCTTTGAGGACAAGGAGAGAGGAAAATGAATCTCAGCCATCGAAATATCAATGGAATATTTTGCTCCCCAGAAGCTTCAACCACAGAGCTTGAGCAAGAAAGAGAGGTAATCCATGCCGGAGAAGAAGACATTTCTCTTAATTTTTTTTATGAACTCACCACTCTTGAACTCTGTTCAAAGTACTTCCTCCTCTTGCTCTCTGAAAAACAAAAAAATAACCAAACAAAAAAAAAATCAAATTTCAAAGAAAATTAATTTAGTAACGTGAGAAAAATATTCTGATCATAACACGGAATGGCCCACCAAAAAAAAAAAAAAGGAAATTTTAGTTTCTCGTCTTGCATAATGACAATAATAAATAAATGAAAGGCGTTGAATCATCATCATAGAAAGCAAGAACGCAGAGAATTGGGAAAATCATTTAAATTTAAACACAGCTACCCCCAATAAATAGGCCAACTGAAGACAAGCACATGCATCCTTTGAGCAAAATGCAAAATAACTGTACCTTTCAATATGAGTTGCTTTTATTAGATTTCAGTCGCCATAAAAACATCATAACTCAGATAGAACCTTATCAAAGAAATATTTCTAGTACTAAATTCTTTGATTAAAAAAAAAAAAAACTCTGCAACTCTCCCTTGAATAGTAGATACATGTACTAAGAAAAAAAAATTAAAATATTAAAAAGTGTAATTATCAATGAGTCAAAGAAAAAGATTGAGATGAAATTGAAAAGTTTAGAAAATTGGAATATGATGTAGGTTCTTAAAAGGTTTTTCCAAACCAATCTGTGGATGAAGATAAAGAAACTGTATTGTTGTTTTGTCCATCAAACAAAGCTGCTAGAACAGCAAAACCACTTTTGGAGACAATAAAAACTGTTTGCATTAATTAACACTAAGACAAAAACAATTTGGCGCATCAACAATTAAAGATCGAAAACGAAAGAACAAAACGCCAAAAAAAATGCCAAAACGATAAGAAAATGCAGAAAAATTGCTACGAAAAGATGATGAAAGTACATAGAAATTGATACATATAAAATGAAAAACCAGAGAAGATGCAAGTAACAAGTTTTTTTTGGGCTATTCGGTGGCATTTGAGTCAATTCTGGCGACTTGTAATTACTAAAAACAAATTGCAAAGCAGAAACAGAAGGAGAATCATGTGCCGCCATTAAAGCTGACTTACCAAGAAAATAGAGATTGGATTGGGTTTGAGAGAGAGAGAAAGGTGAAGCACGAGGCAAGAGAGCGGTTCACATGTTAGTAATAATGGTAGTAGAAATGAAGAAGAGAGGAATGGGCTTCCTCTTGTGTAGGAAGAAAGACGTATAAATGGAGATAACAAATCACTTCGGTCCCTAATAAAGCCAAACACGTAAACATTTAGTCAGGTATGATGTATTACTGGGTCGTACTATAGAAACAAAATTTACACAATTTCTGTTTTTTATTTTTTTGTATTTTGGAAAAAATAAATAAATCTACCAAAATTGGGTACCAAACACTCGTTATTAATTAGTATTGTTATTATTATTATACCAATAACTCATTATTTATAGTTTTATTAGTCATTTTTGGGGAAAAAAAAAAGATTGTAGTTTATTATTGAAAGTAAATTGGTTACCAAAGAATCATTATTTATTATTTTTATTATCTATACTATTTATGCATTAATATTTAATTCATTCACTGTTCCAAAAATAATACTTATGCATTAATGGCGGGAATATTGGTGTTATTAATTTTATATTTTTTAAAATAAAAATGTCTATATTTAATTATTTAATTAAATTTAAATTATATTTTAATAAAAAAGTATATTTTTATTATTAATTAATTAAATTTGAATCATATTTTAATAAAAAATATTATCTTAATTATCAATTAATTAAATTTAAATTATATTCTAAAAAAATTATATTAATTAAATTTAAAATACATTCTAATTAATAATACTACTTTAATTATAAATACTATAATTATTTTTTTTTTCTCAAATTTAGATTTTAAAAAATAATTAATAAATAAATAAATTATTTCCTAATTTAAACATAAATTTAACTTTTAAATAAAATAATAATAAACAAACTATTTCTTAACTTAAATTAAATTTTTTATTGCAACTCTCAGTAATTAATTTTTTATAATTAAATATAAATTTAAAATATTATAGAATTAAATAATGAGCTGTTAAACAAGTAATTACGTTCAAAAAATCTCTAATTATTTAAAATGTTGGATAATTTTATGTAGTAATTTTTTTCAAAGTTAAATCATGCAATAATTTTGATTATAACTATTTTTTATTCCTGAAAAAATTACACTATTAGTACTGACTAAAAAAGAAACACTATTAGTAATATTACAAACTTCATTGGTATATTGCATATCCTCTCTTTGTTATAAAAAAAATATATTGCATATCCTCTCCCGTTTCAATGAGGATTCTTTCATTTGTTTAGTTGTGTGTAATGACAACGTGGCTGTTTGTGAATGAATGTTGTTAATATCGGAAATCTAAGCCAACCCTATGGTATTGCAGGAAAAGCACTCTCGCTAAGCCAAAGAACATTTATTAGGCTTAGGCATGTAAAAAAGAGAAAATATTGGAATAAAAAACATAGTTGATCCCGCCGCATTATTAGCCATCAATTAAAATTTAATAAAATCCATCTTTCAATCACGTTTGGCTTGTTGCGTAAACCCAGTCAACGCTAGCCTGGACATAATCTAACCACTGATATTTTAAAAAAAATGTATATATATGTATATTGTTTTTATTGTTGGTTTTGCTAAATAACCACAATCCACAAAGAGGAAACTACTATCCAAATTGATAAGTTGAATATTATTCGTTCAACGACTTGGAATGCAAGCCAAAAAAATCTACATTCACACATTTCTCATACATTTGTTAGGGCGGAATTTTATGGTTGTCTTATTTGGTTCCATAAAATTCCATACGGTCGTAGTCGTTTCGAAAACATATTTCTTTAATAATTTTCTTTCACGAAGAAGATTAATGCATCCCCACCCCCGCCTTTCCTCTCTCTATTATTAATATTATTGCATCCAATTTGGACTCATCATGCTATGCTATAATATTATCCTTTTCCTTGTCCACTTCTCATTGTACTTTTCGCCCCAAAAATAAAATCATTTACAGTAATTCTTACATTAGGCACGTAACATGCAAGATTTTTTTTTATTTTAAAATTAATTATTGAACTACTTGTAATTATAAGCTCCACTCATTATCACAACTACAAGTATTTAATATTAAGAACTTTGTTTTACGAACTTAATTAATAAATTATTTCAGTGACCATCAGATATTTAATTAATTTTTAAATAATTTAATTACTATAATAATAAAAAATACTATAAACAATAGAATTTTGTATTTTGTCCTAAAAAATAAGAAAATTTACTTCTTTATCCATATATTTTCACCTATTATACAATTTTATCCCTGTATTTTTTAAAATAAATTATTTTGCCCCTCTATTTTAACAAAATTATACCAAAAAAATCTTTCCAGCTACTTTTACTATTACAAAAACTGTATAAGGATCAAAATAAAAATTTTATGGGTCCTTTTTTAAAAACCCAAAAAAAGAAGGACTGAAATGAAAATATGACAGGCTGTCTTCTTCATCCTTTGAAAAATACAGCAGACAAAATTGTAAATCCAGGGATAAAAATTGTAATTTTACTTAAAAATATAAGAAGCTGTTTGAATGACAATTTTGGGACTTGAGAGTCATGTGATACGATTTGCTCTTCAATTATTTAGTATGGAAATGTGGAAAGAAAAAATCCGTCACGAATGACGTCAGGATTTAGACAAACTGGAATTGACCCGGAATCTAAAACCAGAAATCCGATTTTGCTTTTTGTCATTAAATTAATAACTAAAATTGTTATTGCTATAAAACAAAAAGAAGAATAGGAAATTTGAATTTTAGCGAGTGTTGTATAGCTGAGGGAGGGAGGGAGATAGGCATGTGGCTGCGGCTCGTAATTCGTTCAATTATTACAGCACATAATTCCAAACAAACCCTTAAATATCAAATAAATCATCAATCAAAAGAAGAAAACGAAAACACCATTTATTAGTTTTTTTTTTTCAAATTATCTATCATCACATACTCCTATTTTTTTCTTTTTATTTTCACTTACATGCTTCACCCTTTCTAATTGTGTTTAAATAAATTCCGGTTCCATTCATGCAAATGAACAGATATATAGAACTTGATTCGGGTACAAAAACTTGATGAACTCAAGCCAAGAACACAATCTACAAATATACATATATTTCCCAGCAAATATTCAAATCTACCTAAAACCAAAATGAAAACTTGAAAAACTACAAGATTTGAATCTTGCCTACCAATACTTTTGAATCCTCCAAATAAAGCAGCGAATAAAAGATTAATCTACTTGTATTTCAACACTTTTATAACTTATATACACCACTTTAAATTAGGGCTGTTAAAAGCTGACCCGACCTGCTAACACGACACGAACCCTACCTGAAAAAAGCGGGTTAGGGTTGAGATTTTTCGACCTATTTAAGTAAATGGGTCGACAAGAACTCGACTTGAAATTAAATGGGTTGGGTTCAGGTTGAAGATGACAACCCGAAACCCGACCTGCCTAACCCGTTTAGTGAAACTATGTCGTTTAACACTAGGGATGAATTAGGTTTACATTATTTTTCAACCACACTCATCCCATTTTCTCGAATTTACTCTCCTTCTTCATCTTCAGCCGCACTCCCTTCTTCCTCCATCAATCTTCAGCCTCACCTCCTTCCTCCTCCATCAATCTTCAACTGCAGCCGCACCTCCTTCATCCTCCATCAACCTTCAGCCGCACCTCCTTCCTCCTCCATCAACCTTTAGTCGCACCTCCTTCCTTCTCCATCAACCAGTCGCATCACCTCCCTCACAGCCAGCTCCACCATCGGCAGGAACAACCCAGCCACGAACCGCCGCTCCAACCACGTCGATTTACTGCTCCAACCGCTGCTACCGCCGCTCAAGTCTCCACCACTAGTCGATCTACCACTCCAACCACGCCGATCGAAGCTCCACCACTCGTCGATCTACACCTCCAACCACGCCAATCTGAGGTTTTTTTGAAGATTAATACTGGTTTAAACTATTTTTTGATTTATGTTGTTTCTAAAGATTACTACTAATTTATGTTGTAGGAAGTTAATTTAGGAAGAGAAAAAAGCAAGTTTAAACCATTTTATTGAAAAATTACAACTGATTTAAACTATTTTCTGATTTATTGTTTCTGATTTATGTTGTTTTGAACATTACTATTTATTTATATTGTGGGAAGTTAATTTAGGAAGAGAAAAATGCAAGTTTAAACTATTTTATTGAAATATTACTATGGTTTAAACTATTTTCTAATTTGTTGTTTTGAACATTACTACTAATTTATGTTGTATGAAGTTAGTTTAAGAAGATAAAAATGCAAGTTTAAACCATTTTGTTGAAAAATTACTACTGGTTTCTTTAGTTATTAGTTTCCCATTTGATCAAAATCACAAGAAGGGGGAAATTTCATGCTCTGATTGAAGTCCAAACTTTCTTAAGCTGCCTTCTTTGTTCATTGCGTCTATTTTTTGTTTGATTAAAGAAAGCATTTCAGTATAGAGTATGAAAAAGCAGATCAGGTCAGGTTAACCCGAAACCTGAACAGTTCAGGTAGGTTATAGTTGACATTTCCAACCCGTTTATCAAACCATATCAGGTTAGGGTTGGGGGGTGCTCAATCCGAAACCCGCTTAACCTGCTTATTAGCAGATCAGGTTGACCCGACCTGATTTATTTGACAGTCCTACTTAAAATCATACTAAAAGAAGTTAGAATATTAATCTTGAGACCCTAAAAAGAACAAATCTATAAAAAACTGATGAAAAATGTAAAATCATTGTATATATGCTAAAAAATTTGTAGATTTAAGTCTACTATTACCAAAACATAAAGAGGAACAAGCCCCAAAACATCAAATCAAGAAAATTAAAAACAAAAGATCCAAAAAAAAAAACTAGGAATTGAAAAAAAAATTAAAAACATCTATGGAAAAGCAAAAAAAATGACTACCACTAATGATAAACACCAACATCAACCTATGTAAAAACCATTGTATATATTATAATTATGTGAATATTTATGATTATTTTATATGTTTATGCTTATAATCTTAAACAATGGTTTTGGTATATTAATAAAAATTAAAAATTAATAAAACCTGAGCAATGAGCAATTCCATATAAAAAAAAAAAAACTATGATTTTCTTAATAGTGTTTAGTTTAGTAAAATTTACTACTTCGTTTCTGATATACGCTTAATTTTACTATTTAATATTACTTTTTGATGTAATTATTCTCAGATCTTTAACATTTGGCAGGTTTATATTATATTGTTCTTCCGTTCGATATTTTGCTAATATTATTAGAATATTTTGTTAAATTTTTTGAAATATTCTAGAAGAAGTGAAAGAATATTATAAGAATATTCTTAAAAAGCTAGATGAAATGATGATGCCGTGTAATTGTATGAATATTATATAAAAATCGAGTGGCTAAATAATAATATTAACAAAAATCAGACATAAAATAATAACTTTTTCTTTAGTTTATTATTATAATTGAGAGAAGATTTTATATAGATTGGGTAGTATATATTTTTCACTAAGAACTTTATATCCTCAGTCATGTTTAATTTTGTAATAAAAATTGCAGATTAAAATAAGAAAACACTCTCAATATTGCGTTTTGTGGGATTAACATTCATTTTCAAGTTTATATTATAAGCACTCCAATTTAAAATTTTATCCTAATAGAATCTCTGAGAATAATACAATTTACCCTAAAATAAACAATACAACTGAAACAAAACTTTGTTAATTAAAAAAAAAAGTTGAAACAACACTGATTTGTTTGTTTGTTTTATTGTTTGAATCTTGGAACCCAATGTTTCACAATAATTTTTGGACGGTCGTTTAAAGATTGCCAATGCCTACAAACTTTGGCCCATTCAATTAAATACAGGCATTGACTGACGCAGAATCGTGTCCAAGCAAAAACTACTATACAATTTATTGTCATTGTCTTTGTTTGTTAATATTTTCTGGGAAAAAAGAAATAGTAATTAGTACTTGTCCTTTTGAACAATAACGAGCCACAAAATGCACCAACCCTCTTTACTCCCATCGTACAATTAAATAATATATACGTGATAATTCAAAAAAGACGCACCAGCTACTCAATTTTATAAACAAGCTATTCAAAAGTAGTGAATAAATAAACAAAAGAATTGAAACATCATAATTGCAATTTTTAGGCATCTAATTAATCCTTAAAAGTAATTTTCGTTATAAAGGAATAGTGAACAGTTATTTATAATAATCATTTTTATTATTAGCATATACTAGTATTAATTACTTCTATTTTCACATAATTGCTTTTAATCGTCAAAATCATTGCGAGTTGTAGATTTTCAATCATGATAATATATTAATTAATATATGAGGAATATTCAAGAGATGAGGAATTAAAAAAATCTAGATATGAGGAATATTCAAGATGGTTAATCTCATAACTTCATAAAATTAATTTTACAACCAATAATAAAAGTTGAATATTCTTTATATTTTATTATGAATATGAAATACTAAGTCAAATCATTTTGTGATTTTTTAAACGCTAAGAACATCTCCAATGCAACATGGAATTGCTCTTGTTCACATGACACATAAGTAAAATAGAAGAATTTTGTAAAAAAAGCTCTCAAATGCTAATGCTCATTTTGAATGTGAAGCTTATGTGGACTTGACATTGTCAAGCTCACCTTTTATTTATAGAAAGCCTTCTAGACAATGTCTATATTTAATAGTGCGTTGTGATTTGCTAGATTTTAAATTAAAATTCAAACAAAGAACAAAAATATAAAATAGAAAGTGTTGCATTGGAGACAAAAATTTTAAATTGGGTGTCAATATATTAGCATCAATCCACATCTCCTTGACACCTTCTATTTTACTAGACACATAAGTCAATAGAAGTAGTTGCATTGAAGATGCTCTAAGCACACCAATCCGCAGCTCATAATTTTTATGCTACTTTATTTCAGTGCAATATTGACGTTACTATTCATCAAAATTTTCAGATGCTTTTTTCGGTGACCTCCAATGGTCCGATTATGGAAGTAAGGACACCAAACGACTCCTTGTGAAGAGAGCTTTCAATTGGTACCGATCTTGCCGCTGATCTGTGGTCGGAGAAGAAAGGCACTATTGATGTTACTATTCACCGAAATTTTCAAAGCATTTTTCGATGTTCTCCGGTGGTCGGATGATGGAATTAAGGGCACCGGTCGAATGCTTGTGAAGAGAGCTTTCAATTGGTACCGGCCTTGCCTCCAATCTATGGCCGGAGAAGAAGATATCGGCCGATTTTCTCTCTCTTCCTCCCTCTATTTCCCGTTGGCTCAAGGTAGAAGATGGCAAATTTGAAAACAGTCCCTCATTTCTTTATTTTTTCAAAAAAATCTCCATAAAATATTATTTTGGTCCTTCAATCGTTATTTAAATAGAAAAAATAGAAAAAAAGAGTTTATTGTTAACAGAATAATAAAATAGGAAGGTTTTGGTTTGAAAAATAAAAGACATGGAGAAAAATGTAGTTTATGTAAAACATGGGGAGATTTTTGTAAATATCCCTATTTTATTTATAAATTGTTTATATTATTTTTATGATTAAAAAGTACATATATTAAGAACTATTTTTTTTTTTAAATATGGTATATAAGTTTTTTTTTTTTTCCTTTAGTTACCCCCAAAGTTTGAATCCAGGACCTTTTGGTCTTTGGTTACTTACCTCACCACCAGGCCAACCCTTTGGATTATATGGTATATAAGTTTATGGAATGAACTTTAAAATGTGATAAAATTTATTGAATTATTTATATAAAAAGCACCTAGTTTGAAAGTATAAACACTCAACAACATACTTGTTGGACCTTAGTTCTATGGGCTCAAATAGTTCACCCCGACCTCTAAAACCCGCTCCAACAGGGGTCATCCTGATCTCCGAGACCTAGGGCTGCAGAAATTAAACCGAAATTCGGTTTTCGAACCGAACTGAATTTTCAGTTAACTAAAAATTTGGTTCGGTTATCGATTTGATGGAAAGGAGTAATCGAATTTTTCGGTTCGAAATTCGGTTTGGCAAGTTTCAGAACCGAACCGAAACCATACGAGTCGATTTATATATGAACCAATTACATAATCTAACCCTAAAAAATCAAATATATAACCTAACCCAAACCGAATTTTTGGTTTAATTCAAAACATATTGTAAATTCGGTTTTTAACCGAAACCGAACCGAACGGTTCGCATTCGATTTTCTCTTACATAATTCGGTTTTCAGTTTTTGTAAAAAAATTCGGTTTATGGTTCGGTTCATTTGTTTGTGCAGCCCTACCGAGACCTGCTCCACTAAACAACCTAGACCTCCAAGAGCCCTTGCCAGCTCAATTCTTTTAGGACCTTCCAAAACCTAAGGTACACACTATAAATACATCAAAAACCCTTTCTAAAATCCTAATCACAAAATAACAACAATACGTAAGGAGTATTACATAGATACCCACTTTAGTTTTTCTTACAAAAAAATTTTAAAAATTGTTATAACAAAAAATCTGAACATGAAAATTATAATAAAAAAAGTTATGACAAAAAAAAAAAAAAAAAAAAAAAAAAAATATATATATATATATATATATATATATATATATATTATAAAAAGTCATTTGTAATATGTATATACTCGTACCGCTTTACAAGTTCATAATTAGTTTACAATTAATTGATTGCAAGTTGATAACAAATGAATTTATATAGAATTGTCCACGTTTTTAAACTATTTTTAGTGCTTTGACATTTTTGTAGTGGGTATTTTTGTAATAATCCCTAAAAGTACTTTTTTTTAAAAATTATGAAACGATATCAATTCGAAATGAAAGCCAAAGATTATAAAATCTTAGTATAGTAAATAGGAGATTTATTTTTAGCTGAAAATAGCAGATTATTTTACAAATATAGTAAATGGTACATTTGGATTTCAAAATTATTAAAGCCTAAATATACCCTTAACAATTATTTAATGGAAAATATCAGAGTCAAGTATAATACGTGTATATATCACATATAATTTATCAAAAATTTGTCAAAACTTCAAAGCACTACTACCCAATTGGCGGCCATTTTGTAACAGCTAGATTTTGGTGTGTGTGTATATATATATAGCCGTCATCAGCTAAGTTTTATGTTTAAAGTTTCTAACCAGTTTGGTGGAGAATCTGTAAAGATTCCTACGAGTTTCATCATTGATTCACCAGAAAAGATAAACCGGCCATTACAGGTTCAAGAATAAAGATTTTTCAGGCAATCTATTGAGCTTGTGTTGCATTTCAGGCCTCCAATTGAGTTGCTGACGTGATTCCGACTACTATACAGTTGGAATCCGTTTGGTTTATGTTGAGTGGCATCGGAAATTTGATTTTATGCCTTGCCGAAAACCTCGTCAGTCCGTCATTAGAAAAACAAAAGTTGCCGGAAAAGAATTGTATACCCATCAGACACCTATGTATACTTGTGCCCTAAAAATGGTCATTTTTGCTATTTTTCAAAAGAATGGCGTAAAGAGCTCTAAATGATTCTATTTTCCATTATTCTGCTCATTAGCCTTTTAACAATTATTTTTATTATGGTATACGTGGTTACATATGTTCCAAAAACTAGAAACTGCTACCCAAAGTTGGGGGTTCTTTTAGATAGAGTTACAAAAGTAAAACACTAATTAAAATAGTTGCCACCATAAAAATAATGAAAAAAAAAAGATTGAATTAGAACTTTTTAGGCTAAAAAAATAAAAATAAAAGCCATAAAGGATATTTTTGCTACAAAGTATATGATGAGTTTACAACAAGTATCTGGCAACATTCCAATAGCCCTACTTTAATCGGCGACCCTCAGGTGATAAATTTCGGCAAGCCCTTTTTTCGACAAGAATCTTGGCAAGCAACCCATATTTTCCGACCTAAAATATGGCGAATTACAAAACATCAAATTTCACTAAATAATGTAACAATAACAAAACACAAGGATTAAATAATTACTATTTCAAAACAGATGGACGAAATAAAAAATTAAACAAAACTCAGAGTCTAAATAATTTTTCTTCCCACATAATTTAGTTTATATGTTTTCAAGTATTATATATTTTTTTTATTTGTCTTTTTGTCCTGTTAAATTATTTAATTTTTGTAGAAACTATATAGTATTTTAAAAAGTGAATGAACAAATTATCAAATATTTTAAAATATTCAATAATTTAACCATTTGCAAGACTAAATTTGATGTTTTGTAATTTGCCAAAGATTCTAAAAATCGGTTAATTGGCCAATTAAAAAATTACATTATAATTCAGTTAAATAGGTAATTCGGGTAAAGGGAAGTAAAAAATTAAATTTTGTAATTCAGTCAAGAATTTGCTCAAAATTTACCGAATTATCTGAATGCTTACCCCTAGTTGCGAACGTGGTGGTGATGGAGATGAATTGCAGGCGTAGCAATGGAATTTTAGTTTCTAATTTATGAGTTGCGTCGTTTTGTCTTTTGAATTTTTGATTTTATTATTTTTTTAAATGGCCTCATAATTCTTAAATTATTTATTGACCAATCGTTATTTTGGATTTTTAAAAGTTGTAAAAACTAACAACTTTTGGATTGAAATCTATACCCGTTTCCATAACAAGCCCTTGAATTAAGGGAAAAGCTCTTATATAGCCCTCTTTTTAGGAATTTGGATATATATTGTCCCTTTAAGATTTTTATGACCTAAAAATAGCCCATTTTATGTTTTTAAGTCCAAAAATAGCTCTTTATTTATGAAAATTTTATGAGCGGAATATTAACATGCTATGAATAATTTGTAAAAATTTTATAAACAGAATATGAACATTGCTATGAATAATTTTTGATTAGTTTGTGAATATTTGGTGAACAGAATATGAACATATTATGAACAATTATTATTATTATTATTATTTTTTATAAAAGGGGCTATTTTTATCCCTACTTATTAAAAAAATTATTTTTAGACCTTAAAACTTGAAGAGACTATTTATAAATTTTGAAACCTTAACAGAGGCTATTTATGGTACAAGCCCGGTATATCATCCAATTACAAGCCCAATATGATCTATGGAGGCCCATACATAAGCGTCGACGTTTTATATTTCTGAAAGAAAAAACGAAGATAAAAAAATATCCAGTGGAAACTACTAGAAAGAAAAAACGATGCTAATGCTTTATTTCTATCTCTGCCTATAAATCTCCAAAGGACGGTCCTTTACTTGCAGCGTGCTCTGCTTTCTAGGGTTTTTAACAGTCTACTTTCCTTTTTCAATCCAAATATGAGGTAAGCTCTTCTTCTTCTCTTAGATTTTTGCTTCGATTATCATGGTTGACACTTTGTTTTGATCTACTTTGCGCTTACTACTTTTTTATTCTTCTTCAAGCTATAGTTCGTATGTGTTTCTTGTTTTATTTTTTACTTTTTAACATCATTTCCTTTTGGAGTCTGAAATTGATTTTTGTTTCTGTGCTTTGATTTTATTGAAGGCTGACTTTGTAATTCTTGAACATTTTAGTTTAGGGTTTATAACTTCAGTGTTAGGGTTTACATTTCTCATTTAAATCAGGGAAATGGCTTTTTTTTTTTTTATTGTTATATTTTTTGAAATTCATCTCTGTTGTTAGATTATTTATGGAAGGAACTTATAAGCAATGCATAATTTTATTCTTGGATTGAGGAAAAAAATGCCTATTGAGATTAGTGCTTATATATTGTTTATCTTTCTGATAATGTTGTCTTTATTAGTCGTCATCCTGAAGTGAAGTGGGCCCAGAGGGTGGACAAAGTTTTTATCACAGTGCTGCTGCCGGATGCTAAAAATGCTAAGGTTAATCTTGAACCAGAAGGTGTGTTGACATTCTCTGCTACTGCTGGAGCAGAAAACCACCTTTATGAACTGAACTTTGAACTCTTTGATAAGGTTAATGTTGAGGTAAGCCATGAATTGCTTACAACTAAGGACCTTTTTTGGTTTATTTGAATGTTTTCTGTGACTTTGTAATGACATGTAGTTTGCTGTGCACTGTGTTTCTAGCACAAACGTTAGTTCTGGGTCTACACTTACAACGATGGTATTATGACATGCCGTGCGACTCTGTTAATTTTCCTGCAACTCTGAATAATGGTATTTGTGAATGTTAGGATGGAGCCGTATTGCGTTTTGCATTTTTTTTTCCCCAAAAATCTCTGCTCTGTGATTTTTATTGGTTCATTTGTCCTAAATAAATTCTTGAAAGCTTTCAGCTATTTAAATGTTCTTTTTCCTTGAAATTTATATATTTGTTTTTCAAATTGGTTTAGGAAAGCAAGATTAATATTGGAGTAAGAAGCATATTCTGCATTGTTGAGAAGGCTGAGAAAGTGTGGTGGAAAAAACTTTTACGTGGAGATGGCAAGCCACCACATTATCTGAAGGTAGATTGGGATAAATGGGTGGATGAAGATGAAGATGATGGTATGTATACTTATCTAACAATGTCCTTTTCTGAATATAGTCATTCAACTGGTGATGAATAATTAATTAATGCTTATAATTTGGGATTGCATCTGTTTTGTTCAGGTGGTGGCAACTTGGACCTAGGAGGGATGGATTTTTCGGTAGGAGTTTGTGCTGTTGTTCTGTTTCTTAATGTGTCTTTTGGAAACACTTGATCATTATTTTGACTCCTGGTTGTATCTTGTCTTGCAGAATTTTGGTAATTTGGGAGGAATGGGGGGAATGGGCGACATGGGCATGGGCATGGGTGCCGATGGTATGGGTGAATTTGATGACAGTGATGACGAAGGTAAGAATGCTCTCAGGTTCTATAGCAGATGTGATACCCTTGGTTGATACTATATGATTTTAGGGGTTGTTAAACCAGTAATTTGGATAATGGGTGTTAGAAATGTCTATTTATTGATTGGCAGTCAACTTGAAGTTGCAAATTTCTTGTTACATGCAAGTTCCAATGTTATTATTCTCCAAGGAAGAAAAAAAAAAAGTTCCAATGTTGTTATAATCTCTTGAATATATGAATATTTCAATATGTTTTTATGCATTAATCATTTTCCAGGTTTAGTGATTACTTGTAGTTTGCCATGGCTTGTTATCTAATGTTTATTTTGAAATTTCAAGTTATTGTATTTATTGAAGTTATTAATTTATATAGTGCTGATCAAAACGGATTTTTATCCATGATATATATATTTTTTTTTGGTATGGTTTTATTTGGATATGAATATGGCTAATAAATTTCTTATTTGGATATCCAAAAATAACTCTATATATTTATTTATTTTTATTATAAATTATAAATTTTATATTCATAAATAAATTTTAAAATTACATAAACTACAACATGATAAAACACAAAAATAACATAAATCTAACACAAGTACTTGATATTACGTAGTTTTGAGTAATTTTTTCTTGGTTTGTCTTATTTGTCTTGTTTATTTCGATTGTTGTGTATTGATCAAGAATATGAGCATAAAAAATCTTGTTTTTGGTTCCGGAAGTTGATATTTCCCTTGTTTTGTGTTTTTGTTTGCTCTGCCTTCTTTTATTCCTGATTTTATTTGGATAATATGGTTTAGATTGGATTGGATATTGTTATTATTTGGTTTGGATTTAATTGTATGTTGTTTTTATTTGGACTGGATTGGATATTTAGATTTTTTTTTTTTCAATTATTTTGGAGTTGCTTATTTGTATCGGATTGGAATGGATATCCATTTTGCTTACCCTTACATTTACATCTACATCCATGTAGATCAAGAAGCGGCAAAGCCTGACAAACCAGAAGGATCTTCGAAGCCAGATGAACATGCCACAGATAATGTAGAGGAGAAAAAGGATGCGGCACCAAGCACATAAGCTAAACCCCACAGCCCAAAGCAGTGAAGAAGAAATAGAGTTTGCTACAACAGCCAGCCATTGGGGATGTTGGCTTAATATTCTAGTTTAGTGATCCAGTGGTGTTTATTTACAATTTTTTTGGTATTTGCAACTAATTAAATGAGTGCCCTTTTCCTTAGCCGAGTGGAGTTAAAAAAAATTTGCCTAGTATTTAGATGCAATGGCAAACAGTAGTTTCTACTTGAAAGACAATGCTATATGATCTTTGGATTAGATGATGTATCATTTTAGTCATTCTTCATGGATGATTATTTTGAATTATATATCTGCGTTCATGGCTTTTTCCCCTTACATGCTAAAGGCCAGGTGCTTCTTAATGTTAGTATTTGTTCCTGACTTATGCAGTTTGATTTATTTCTGAATTTCTTCTATTTATGCCTGTTTTTCTGGGAGGATGCCGCCTTGTATTTATGAAGTCCGTGCAATTTTGGTTGGCAGTCCCTTTTCCTTCTCTGATTTTAGAATATCGTGAAATGTGATTTGGATTCAAGTTCAACTGCAAGCTGGAAA
The DNA here is from genome assembly GCA_949640765.1 of Croton laevigatus. Classification (NCBI taxonomy): domain Eukaryota; kingdom Viridiplantae; phylum Streptophyta; class Magnoliopsida; order Malpighiales; family Euphorbiaceae; genus Croton; species Croton laevigatus. Next base: position 106,373 of record CATIWJ010069046.1, on the reverse strand, counting down.
TCATTGGTGAGAAGACGAGCCATTGGCTACCTTGTAGACGAAGGTTATGGTTAACTTTTGACATTTATTTACATGTTGGACTGTGCGCGTGTACAAGTTTAAAAAAAAAAAAAAATATATATATATATATATATATATATATATATATATATATATATATATATATATATTCATTTTATTTTATTTTATTTTTGAAAGAAACTGCAGGAACTGATTAATCACTGTTTTTATTTTTGGGCAAAGAAAAAGAAACTTGATTAATCACTTGGCAAGGTAGAAACAAGATTAAGATACCAATCTTTTAGACCTGAATAGAAATGAGTTGTATTGGCACAAAGGTGAGCATCTGGGAATCGAGCATCTTCATTTGCAAATCTATGAACGTAAACACACCTGACATTAACATTAATCAAACATAAATAAGAAACATCACTATAACTAGGATTGTTTACAATAGCCAAAACCACTCCTCCAGCATCAGATTCCACAAGTAGCAGTTTACAATCCTGATGTTTCAGCCAACTCAGAACTTCCCTTTTTGCCAAAATCTCTGGAAGGCTGCAACCGTAACTTAGTACAAGCCTCGCAGCTTCACACATCTAGCCGCCACAAAATCACCATGCATATCTCGAATAACTATGTCCAGTCCAGTTGATAATGAATCCGTTCGAAGTGAAGCATCAACACCAACCCACAGGCTGCCCCGAAACAGTCGTATCCGGACCTGCTAGATGCACAGCAGCAACAGGATTGCAAGCTGAAGACCAATCAAGAATATAAATGCGCGTAATTTTTTGAGAAATTCAAATTTTGTAATTTAAAATTTATAAAAATTCAAACCTCTTTCCAATTTTTGTTCCTATTTTCACATGGTGAAATAGAAAATATTGTGACTTAAATTTTGATTTTCTTTCTTCTAATTTGTAGATTGAATGGAGAAAGTAGTTTTTAGTTTGATGAACAAACTTATAGTTTTAATTGTAATTTGTTTTCTTTTCCTGACAATTTGAATTCCAAGTCTCACAAAAACAGTTGATTTTTTATTTCATGATGTTAGTGGAGGAGCTCTTTCCACAAGAGTGTAAGCTGTTTGATTAAGTTAATAGAGTATATATCACAACCCAATCAGACAAAAATTTTCTTTTTCTATTATCCCATCTTCAATGAGAGTTATGACTTTTCTTAAAGAAAAATGAGACTTACAATAACTTTAAATCTATGGGAAAAAGTAAATAAGATTGTTAGAAATTAAACTAAATCCAAAATTTTTTTGATGAAAAGATGGATTTTCAAAACCTAAATTTGGTTGTATTCATTTGTTTTGTTTAATAAATTTTAATTATGAAAATTTACAATATTTTTAAATGACGAGAATGCCAATTAATAAACAATATTAAATTTTCTCAAAAAGTAAAGCTCAATCATCAGGCATTTTATGTTATATGGTCCTTCAGCCTAAAAATAATTTGATGACGCAGAGGTCATTGGCAGGAGGAGGTTCATTATAGTAAAGACTACCACACGTAATAAAAACCCTAAAACCCTCGGGTCTCAACGTACACCAATTTTTCTTCCTTACAGTTGAGGACAGAAGCCACATCGACAATCAGAGATGGAGGAGGCAACGGAGATGGAAGTGGAGCATCCAATTTCAAATCTTATTTCAATCAAACGATTCGGACTCAAAAACTCTATTCAAACTAACTTCGGCGATGACTACGTTTTCCAAATTGTCCCCAAGTCTGCTCCTAATCTCCAGTTCTTTCTTCCTTTACCGGTTCTGATTAAATTTCTAATTCTTTTTTACTGTTCCTTTCGTTGTTATGTAATTGTAGGGACGACTGGACTTCAATGGCGGTGTCGCTATCGACCAACTTTGTAAAGCTCTATTCTCCGGCCACCGGTCAGTTCCTAGGAGAGTGCAAGGGTCACTTCAATACTATCAATCATATTGATTTCTCTGTTTCTTCAACTCCACATGTTTTGCACGCTTGCTCATCTGATGGTACCATTAGAGCTTGGGACACCAGGACTTTCCATCAGGTACTCTACTAAGTTGTATATTTCTATGCAAGGAGATTTAATTAATTAAATTATGTATATTCATTGATTATTTATTATGGTTAATTTGTAGGTATCGTGTATAAGTGCCGGTTCCTCTCAAGAGATTTTCAGTTTCTCGTTTGGAGGTTCTACTGATAATCTTCTTGCAGCTGGGAGTAAATCTCAGGTTGTAGTTCTGATTTTTTGAATTTGTTTTTGGAACTTTTATGAGGACCCTGCTGCCATTTTCTGTTTGCTAAAGATACTTTGATGTACAGTTTGATTCGATTTTGATAAGAATTCCTTGTGAAGTCAGATACTTTTCTGGGATTGGAGGAATAAGAAACAAGTTGCATGTCTAGAAGAATCACACATGGACGATGTTACTCAGGTACTCCAGCTAATTGCAGTTTTTGTGTAGTTTAATTTTGATTTTTTTTATGTTAAATATGCATTTACTTAATAAAGACAAATTGGTTCTGAACCTGGATTTGCATTAAAACCCAAGAGTTTGTGATATGTTGGAACTTGGAATACACAAGGAACTATTAATGAAGCAAATCTCAAGGAAACAACCCATCCTGCCAGTAAAACAAGGGGAATGTGAAAATATGTAGTTATACTACATACGCTTGTATTACAACAAAACAGCATTGTGACTTTGTGGCACTCAAACTAGACTATTCACGGTTGTGGCTAAGCCACTGTACATTCTTCTTACTTCTGTTGCCCACTTACCTGTGAACATTTGTCAAATTTATGTTTGCTTATACTTTTGTACTTATGTGTTTATTGTTGGATTTGTATTTCACACATGAAATATGGGCTTATTTTATTTGCTTTAGGTTCATTTTGTGCCAGGCCAACAAAACATGCTTCTTTCTGCCTCTGTAGATGGATTGATGTGTATATTCAATACTGATGGCAATATTAATGATGATGAGCATTTGGATTCTGTAAGTGCAGATATTAAGTTATTATTGTTATCTGCTCTTTATAAATGTATTGATTCAATGTGGTTAAATTGGTTGGTTCCATAAAATCGAGTGGCATGTCACTTATCTCTGTTAACATTTCTTTCTACAAGAGAGAATATTAGTCATTATTAAGTAGCATTCCTTGTATCATAATATCATATGTTTTTGCTTTACAGTTAGTACATTTTAGACTATCTTATTTGATGAGGTAATTTAATCTCTCACAACTTCTATCAAGTCTTTTTCTAGATATTTAACAAGATGAATTACTTGATCTTGTAGGTGATTAATGTGGGAACTTCAATTGGGAAAGTGGGATTTTTTGGGGAGAACTATCAAAAGCTCTGGTGTTTGACCCATATTGAAAGTTTAAGGTATGAATTAGTGTCTGTTGTGCTCGTGTTCTGTAGATGTTTTTGTTTATAACTTGCCTATTGACCCATATTTTGTCCTTTTTTTTTTTGGGAAAATATGAAATGAAATTTCAGCATTTGGGATTGGAAGGATGGAAGAAATGAAGGAAACTTACAGGAAGCCCGCTCATTAGCATCTGACAGTTGGACATTAGATCACGTATGGTTTTTTGTTCTACATGCGAAATGATAAACTGTTCTCCATTTCTCTACCTCTATGTTAAATGTTTCCTCTGCTCTGCATTATTAATAGTGAGGGGTGTCATAATGAATCCTCAGAAAAAAACATAAAGGGTACTTCTTGAATGTTTATGTGATGCTACAAAAGGTCTCAAAGAGTGCTCGTCACTTGACTATCTTTGCAACTTCCTTTAAGAGCAGTGGTCAAGACTCAATTCTCACTAGCGTAATTTAGTTATAAAATCAAAATGAGTTACTTGTGACTATCTAATAAACACGTTGACAAGTAACTCTGAGTTGAAATAATGTCCCCTGAATGAGTTAAAATCTTAGTATTGTAAATCAGAGCTAAAAATGTTAGAGATGTTTTATTCTAAAATTTTGACTCGGGTTCACATGCAAATGCTATATAGCAGCTATATGGACTCCGAAGTGTGAGTATATTGGCAAACTCAGACTTCTCTGGTTGTTTTTGTTTTTACAGGTTGATTATTTTGTTGATTGTCATTACCCAGGAGAAGGTGAAAGTTTATGGGTAATTGGTGGCACCAATGCTGGTGCATTGGGCTATTTTCCTGTAAATTATAAAGAGGGAGCTGTGGGATCTCCAGAAGCAATTCTTGGAGGTGGTCATACAGGCGTTGTCAGGAGTGTGCTACCCATGTCTGGCAGGAAGGATGGATCTGCCCAAAACCCAGGCATTTTTGGATGGACAGGAGGTGAAGATGGCCGCTTATGTTGCTGGTTGTCTGATGATAATGTAGAGATAAATCGTGCCTGGATTTCAAGTGCACTTGTCATGAAATCCTCAAAAAACCGGAAGAAAAGTAGGCATAATCCTTATTAGTTGTATCTTGTAAGTTTATTCTTGGCTTTTTGTATTTATTTATCTTGTATTTTCAGATATGATATTCAATATCAAGTTCTATACAAATAGCGTTTTTGGATCTGAGAGACTAACTACACTACATCGCTGCTATCTTAGACGAGTTTGAAAATGAATCAAGCGGAACCTGACGCCTTGCAGTTGGTGTCTCCCTATCTACATATAATTGCTGGTATCCTCTTTTTCAGAGCGAATAAGAATTACAAATGGCACCCACTCCATTACAAATCGCGAGAATGCAATCTTTACTAGTTTACTTTTTATTACTTTAAATAGTACTTGTAGATACCTATGACAAGATCCAAATTTGCCTTTGTACCTGATCTGTTTGATGGAAGGTGTTCAATGGTATGGATACAAGCCGTCCACGAGCATCCCTAATCCCTAAGTAGGGAATGAGAGTGATGGTGCAACTATCTAATTAAACCAACCACCGCTTAACTCATAATAAGACAAACAGAGATAATAATTTAGGGGAGGTAGTGATACCGCAACACTGCAAATAAGACTAAGTTGCCTGAGACAAGATGACTGAATAAATTCATACGAAAACTAGAAACAAGATAGAACACAAGTTCATGAATAGAAGCTCTCAGAAATTTTATAAAATAAACTACGTTGGAAACACAATTAAGACAATCGTTCTGGGTATTGGTCTAAGAAATTTCACATGAAAAAGATGGGCGCAAAATGCCTCTAAAAGTAGCAACTGCCCCAAAGTGCCTGGGTTCCATTATCTTTGCATTAGCCCCTGCCTCGCCCTGCACCTGTCACCAAAATCAAAATGACCCGTATGAGGGAATTGACCACCCACAAACAAATGTCCAAGAGCTCCCCTCAAGTGAGAAGCATATGCAATTTTTAATATGATTTGAAATTTACCTCTGTTTCCACCTGGTTTCCCTCCTGAACCACCACCCCTGCCACGGCCTCCACCAGCAGCCTTAGCACCTCCATCGTCAAGGCCACGCCCAATGCCTTTCACTGGCCTTCCACCATCCTCTCTACCTCTTCCTCTTCCACGTCCCACACCAGGCGGTTTTCGGTCTGGAAAAAGTCAGCCAGAAGGATTTTATTTTATCAGAAGCGATACTTGCAAAGTTGCAATTGTTAATTCCTTAAAGCAAGATGCTTCTTCCAAAGTAGTACAATTTTGATGCCATCTTCTCATTCATGCAAGTGTAAAATAGCAGATAACAATTGAACATCAATAAACAAGTTAAAGCATACCTGAGCGGCTCTTGGTTTCTTCCTGAACCTTATCAATCACCTGAACAGGAAAGTTACGCCATCAGATGAGCAAAACAGTCCATTTAAGCAAATAGGACACAAAAATATCTAGCAATATCTTGCACTGAAATATGTTGAATTCCATAGCATATTTATTTTAGCTACAATGAAACTAAATATGTAAAACAGCGTGGTTATATTGCATGTACTCAGATGCAGCACCCAGTGTTTGTCACTTTGTCTAACATAGAAAGGATTCAAATTTCTTTTTATTCTTTACTATAACTTTTGGGTGAAAAAAAAATATAAATTGATCAATATCCACAAAAATAAGCATCACTTGTCAAAGCAGAGTTAACAGGATATTACACAGGCCAGGACAAAACAAAGTGTGCAGCAATTACCTCATCAGGAACTCGAAGATACTTTATAGTATTCCCACGTATATAACATTCAGGCATTCTCCAAAACCTATCTCCATCCTAAAAATAATCACATACCAAACAGGAAAAAATCATTATTAAATAAAAATAAAACATTCCAATCAAACAAAAAACACACAAGAAGTAGAGGATACCTTTGAGGTACAGATGACTTCTCGGAGATGGATGTTCATCCAAGTATCACAATTGACCAAATGACCATTGTAAGTCTCCCCATTTTTCAGTTCCACCAACTGTTAAAACATACAACCACCATGAATTACAAGCTGCAGCAAAAACAAAAGGCGGTAAAACAAATTCCACATTGAAGCCTAAAAATCCAGACTAAGGTCAAATTCTGGGAATCATAGAACCTCACCATTGGGTGACCTTGTGCGGTCTTAAGTAGAGAAAGAGGAAGCTGCAAAGACCAAAATTAAGGATGTCAATAAAGCAAAAGGTAATGAACCAGAAAGTAGAATAAGGGGAAAATTATTATATCTAATTAGTTACCATCTTTTAGGGCACAAGAAGTGAACCCTGCAAACTCCAGCGAGCTTATCTGAGATAAACACAACGAAGTAAATAACAAGTAAATCTATAAGGGAGGAAACAAGAAAAGTTGGAAATCTTCTCCAGATCGGGAATATAACAGTGGAAACGATTCAACACATAAAATTCAAAACCCTTCATCGGTCAAAACCTCAAAAACGGTTTATACTAAATCGTTAAGCCCTAAAAATACGAAAGGAGTAATAGAAAATTGAAATTACCAAGTGAAGAGCGCTTTCTTTCTCTTGTTTTTGAGCGAGCGAGCGATCTATTCGAATGAGCTCCTCCCTCCCTCCCTTCCTCCCCTATAAATTATTTCCCTTTTAAGTTTTTGTTTATGTTAGTGCGGTGCGGCTGGCTGGCTACTCGCGGTTGCGGAGGGAAGGGGCCGGTAGGACTATTTTTTTACAATTTAAATAAAAATGGTTTTACACAGTACTACCTCCATTTTAATAAAATATTTACATTTCTATTTATAGTAAATTTTGTAATTATTTATTATTATTATTTTTATTGGTATTGGTAAAAAAGTAAATTTTTTAAAGGGTTAATAATTGTTTATTATTATTTCTGTATTGGTATCGGTGAAAAGTGAATTTGTATTGGTATTGGTGAAATAGTGAATGTAAAGAAATGAAAAAAACAGAGGTAATAGTATTTTTTGAAGGAAAGATTTTATATAATATTATTATTAAAACAATGTAAGAATATTTCTTTAAAAAAAATAATAGTAATCCAAATATAAGTAGGGATAGTATTATTATTAAAACAATGTAAGAATATTGCTTTAAAAAATGTAATAGTAATATCCAAATATAATCCAAGGGGGTTGGCCTGGTGGTGAGATAATGTCACTAAAAACTAAATGTCCCAAGTTATGGGACAAACTTAATAATACAAGAGTTATTTCCGCAAGAAAAAAATATAAGAATTATCGTTTTTATGAGGGATAATTTTTTATTATTTAAATTTTATTTTTTGGATATAAATTATTTACAATCTGTATTTGTTTAATTAAAAAAATTAAAATAAAAATCCGAATTTGGGACTATTCTTTAAGTCATACATATACTTATCGTAAAAAAAAGGGTTAATATATACTTTGATCTCTCAGCTATAGCCCAAATATGCATTTGGTTCCCTTAACTTTTCGAGGCACAACTTTGATCCATAACGTTTCAAAAACGTTAATATTTTGATCCCTAGACCGCGTGAATATTGGAGAGTGAAAGAAAAGCGCGTGAATACTGTAGTTTTAGTAAAAAAAAATATTGTTTTATTATTATTATTATTATATATTTACCAAAATTAATATTAAAAAACAATTATTCTTCCCATTCCATCGCTGAACGCACCGCCGCCATCATCACCACCATTAGGGCTGTTCAAAATAATCTGATCCGACTGATCCGATCTGAAAAATAAGATATCCGATCCGATTTTTAGAGTTTCGGATATTTCGGATCAGATTCGGATAGGAGATTTTTGAATTTCGGATATCCGATCCGATTTTTAATTTAAAAAATTAAAAAGTGAAAATTTTCGGATAATTCGTATCGGTTATTCGGATAATTCGGATCGGATATCCGATTTTTAATTTTAAAAAAAGTAATATAAAAAATAAAAAATAATTTAAATCGGATATCCGAAATTTCAGATATCCGATTTTTTCGAATCGGATTCGGATCGGTATTTTTCCCGATCCGATTTTTCGGATATCCGAAATTTCGGATAGGATCAGATTATCCGATTTGAACACCCCTAACCACCACTATCTCCTCTGCTTTATCACCACTTCGTCTCCATCTCCGCCAATGTCACCAACAGCACCACCATGTTCAAAACCACTGCAATCAACATCCTCTTCTTCTTCTTCTGCAACTTTTCCAACCCATTCTGAATTGAAAGTTTTTGACTCTCTAAAAGCTAGATATCATAGATTGCCCAGGAACATTCACATCAAAAATTAAGCAAAACCAGTAGATATTATAGATGTGGCAGCAAAAATGAAGCTCCCTACAAGACAAGAATAAAGTATTCTTGCAGAAAATATACAAATTGCTTTGCCAAACAATCTGAAAGCAAACAAAAAGAAGGTTCATATCAGCTTCGCCTTCAAATCAGACAAGAAAGAAACACCACAAGAAAGCAAGACACTAACAGAAACAAAAAAATATGAGTTTGAATGGTTACCTTGAATCCAATTCTGCCGTTGACAATTCCGACTTTGGCAACTATAGGTTTCATCGCAAATCAGCTCTTCATCAATGGGTTTCTCAAACTCATTTTGTTCTTCAAATTTCAATGGTTTGTCGATTTCTGAAACATTTCTTATATTGAAATTACAAAGGGTGAATCTGAATGCATCTCTGAATCTCTCTTCAAATCATCAAAGCTAAAACCAAAAAAAAAAAATTACAAAACCTCTCTTGTTAATAGTGTTCTTGGATTAATGGCAAAATCGAAGAACAATGCAAAGAAAGTTCCTTATATTTCTGTTCCATCACAGCTAATCAATACTTTATCTTCTTCTTCATTGCAAGGTCTACTTCTTTCACCAAAGAAACCTTCGATTTCTCATCACCACCAACCACCTTCTTCCCAACAAGCAATAGCAATGGAATCCCCAAAAATCTATGATCTAAGCTCATAAGTTAATGCATTATAATTAAAATCAATATAAATTTATAATCAATAAGCAGCTGCAATGAAATCCCCAAAACCCATTATTTAAGCTCAGTTTTACTTCTAAAAGAAATGAAATTTTGTGGGATTCATGGGTTTCATTGTTTACAGAGGAAGAAAAAGACTTCAATCCTTTTTACAAAAAATAGCAATGAAATCCCCATTCTTCTCTATTTTTCACGAAAAAGATCAAGGAAAAGATTAATAACTCTCCACTGCAATCTAAAAACCCCCAAAATCAAATATCAGCCACCCTGAATTTTTTTCCTCTCTCCCACACAATCAGCTCTCTCTCCCCTTCTTCAATCCTTGCTCTGGTTTTTGTCAACTATAAAGCCTCACGATTGGAGGGTTTGGATTCTTCAATTTTCTACCCCGTAGTTGAATTAATAGAGGAAGATGAGGAAGGGGCTTATGAGGAGGAAGAGGAAGTTTATGAGATTTAAAAGAGGAAGATGAGATTAATGGATTTGGATTTTTATTTTTATTATTTTTTAAATAATAATAATAATAATAAAATAATATTTAATTTTGCGTGTAATACACGCACATGTATATTTTTGGTCCTTTCTGTCGAAGGATCAAAATATTAACGTTTTTGAAACGTTAGGGATCAAAGTGGCGCCTCGAAAAATTAAGGGAGCCAAATGCATGTTTGGACTATAGCTGAAGGATCAAAATATGTATTAATCCTAAAAAAAAAAAAGAATCACATATATACTTACACATAAGCAATAGTATTTTGTTCGCATCATATAAAATTTTTTAATAATAAAAGGAATTATAAAATCCAGTTTGCAATTTTTTTTTAATTTTTTTGACATAGTTACAAGTATGCATTGTTTGTTTTATGGCAATATAAAAATATAATAATCAATATGCCCAACAAAATTGAGAGATTCGTTTTTTCAAAAGAAAAATTTGGAGTGTGAAAAATATGAATACAGAGGCATTTACAACTTCTACGACCTTTGGGAAAGAGGCAGAGCTCCATTTCTCCCATTTAAAGAGAACATATGGAGTAATAAATAACAAACCGACTGACTGGTTACAAAATAGTACCCCTTCCACAATATGGGGACTGCCACTAGGAATACGTTACTGGTCAAAAAGAAAAAGAAAAAACAAAAAAACAAGTTGCCGTGAAAATGGCTGCATCCTGCATTATTTACAAATGTACAATAAATTAAGAAAAATTCTGGTTAGCTTTCAATTTCTTCTGATCTGTTTATAGATGGACGGCAAGTCTACCAAAAGGCGCATTGTTGGCCTTCCATGAGGACAATTCCAAGGCGATCTCAGTTCTGCCAAATGCTCCAGTATCTTCAAAAGAAATGCACAACAGATCAATTCAATTTCTATATTGACGAACTACGTAATAATCAGATTAATTAGAAATAAAACACAGATGACCCTGAATGAAAATGGTGTCAAAAACATCCATGTTTTTCAGCAATGTTAGTGTTTCATGAAGGCAATATTATCTTAGAGTGAAATACCTTCTCCATCTCTTTCCTTTCTAGTGGATCTCCAACCATAATAGATGATCTGCATGCCCTTGATGCCAGCATTGCACGAACCCTTGATGGGCAGACCGAATCATGCGAGTCCATTTTGTAACTGCCCATGATTGCGCAGTCCCCTTGACTATCAGCAAGGGTAGAGATCAAGTCCTTGACATCTGTTTGAAGCAAATACTAGTTAGTAATCAACTTTTTCCACACCTGTTACAATAGAATGTAATATAGGATCATTTTGTCATATACAAAATGAAATACCATTTTCAGACTATTCTTCACAACAGGACTGAGTGAGGATCTAAAGCCAGAAGGAAAAGGAAAAACAGAAGACAAGGATTACCTTCAACTCCAAAAAAGATGTTCTTACTATAGGGAACCGCTTTTAGTTTAAATCGCTGACCTGGAGGTGCATGCAGATCCTCATCCAAAATAAATCCATTTTTCCTGAATCAATCATTTAACTGTTGGCAAAATTTACTTAAAAAAATTTTAAAAAGTAAATTTAAAATCAATCAATCATTTATTTCCAAGATTACTTAACAAAATTTCCGAAAAAAAAAAAATTAAAGCACAGAAGCAAGATTATCACCTGATTATGTCCATATTCATTGAAGCAACTATTTCCTCCTCTGGTGATAACTCCAACCACAATGGCCTGCACATAATTCTCAAAGATAAGGATCTTGATATGATGACTAATAAAGAAATTTTGGCATAAATGATAAGAATCTTGATATGCTGACTAATAAAGAAATTTTGGCATAACTAAAAGGAAAAAATACTGGACGATTAGGATATGACAAGGGGGAAAAAACTGTTCTAAAGCTTTAATTGCTTGTCAATCGGGGGGGCTGAATCTGTGAGTCACAGTACCTATGTCAAATTTATTTTTCATTCCTGAGAAAATTCCAAAATCACTGTGAATGGGGTTCAAGAAAAGCAAAATGGGTCAGATCAATGATCTCACCCTGATGCACTTATTTTATGACAACCACACTGAATGTGGGTATAGCTGCATAGGTACATATAAGAATCTAAGGGCCAAACTTCTACTTCACAGTCACGGGTAAACTAAAGGTACAATCAGTTTCTTTGAATAAGGTGATCCTAATCTTTCAAAGCAGCCTCAGTTATACGAGCTGTGACAATCAATACAAGGCAGACTTGGAAAGTGATGATTTTTTTTTTTCTTCATTTGTTTATTTATAGAAAAGCAACAGAACATTGACAGGTAACAGTGTACATCTATATCCAGCACCAACTGAAAAATCATAACATAGAATTTCATAATGGGATAAAGAAAATATAACTTTCTTCTTGAACAGTTTTCTAGCATCTTTGTGCATGAAAATGACATTGTTGTCTCAGGCACATTTAAAGCAAAGAGGAGGAAGTAAACTCAAAAGCATTGAGATAAATGCCAAACTTTATAACATAGATGTCAACTCAGAGCAAATAGAAATAATAACATGCCAACTCAAACAGTTTGGAAAGACAATTTCAACTGTTAAACTTGTCACCGTTGCAAGTTAGCAATAAATAATTGGCAATCTTGAATTTCAGAAATTAAAAAAAATTCAATAATGGCTGTAACTCCTTACCGCAGTAAATGCTGTTGGTTAAAGATTGTTGATTGACAAAGGCGTTCAAAATTGTATTTCTCATCAGCAGCATGCTGAAAACCAAAGTAATTAAAAAAAAACATGGAAAACTGTATATGAACAATATGCTAGTAAAAAGTTAAGACAGATTTGGTCACAAAGAACAGAAGCATTCTATAATGCATAAAAGCAGAACATAATGGTTTTTCTAAACAAAGATCGTCTAATAGAATGAAAAGATTACCTGATCCACAATAAACAAATCTTGATCTAACTTCCCAATGATGAATCCAAGATTAAATTGCCCAATCACCTACAAATAAAAAGGGCAGCTGGTCACAAACTGAAAACTTCAAAGTTTTAATGGGATAGAAATATTATTAACTATTGAAACTAATTTTGGACCACAAATAAGCTGTGGTAATCAGTGTTATTTATTTATCAAATTTTTCCACATGCTGTGTTAGTTCTTATGACAGGATGATACCATGTTCAAATCACAGCGAGATGATAAAAACTGCTTCGTAATGGTTGGGTCAATAGAGTCGACAGAAATTTGACCGCTCATGGATAATGAACAAATGTCACCCATCATGATACCAAACCTTCTGAGTCAAAGCTCAAAGGATAAAAGAAAAACAAAATTTTTTTGGTTTGGATGGGGGAAGAGGGGCAGGGGCGTTGGTTGTTGATAGTATGGGAGAAGCAACAATGACGATAAATCAAAATACACCAAACTTAAGCTTCTCTGCCAGCATAGGCACAACCAAAACAATCAATATAACAACCTTCATTCTTCGAAAGTCTAGTTTATCAAAAAATATTTCTAACTCTGTAGTAGCTGCAGCTAAAGCCCTAGCCTTTCGGTCCTCATTATCCAGTTCAGAGAGCTCTAATGTTGCAGCAGCATAATTCCTATGATTGACCATTAAAGAATCAAGTTAGTTAACAATATAACCGAATCAGTACTTAAATTTCCATAAGATTCTACTTTCTATACTTTTTCATCTTCATGCCTCCAGATGCATAACTACAGAATTGTAATCTTAACAGCCTCTGTTTCCTTTTTTCTTTTAGTTCTTGAAAACTAAATTGCAAGGTAGAGCCTATCCTTCGGGTGGAAGGCCTTGAAACATCTAAAGCTGAACCAGGAGATTGTAATGAAGAAATAGCAGCCAGATCCTCAGACATCTCTTCAAGTTTCCTCTCTGGAGAAGTGATAGATGTAACACCAACAGTAGGTAAGGCTTTTTCTTTGCTTGTTGGATCCTGCAGATATAATAATAAGACAAACATAAAACTGTGTGCATGCGTCAATATCTCTAACAATGAAATAGAAATTGACATGGAATTGTCACCATGCGATCCTCCGCTTTTTTCTCAAAACATTCATGAGAAGCAATTGAAACAACATCAGCTGCAGATGTTTTTTCATCACCCACTGATTCCTGTACATTTAGTTAGCAAAATGTAACAATCGAAGATAAGGGCCAAAAAAAGTGTCAAAATGTGTGTATGTGCATGTGCACAATGGTGATCAAGCCAGGAAACATCTTCAGAATAGTTTAAGGCCACCTACCTCACCAAGTTTTCCATTATTGCTATTTTCTTTATATGAAAAAGCTTTTGTGATTCTGTTGAAAATCATGTTGGTCCTGGGAATCTTGGATGGCTCAATTTCACTCACCTCAGAAGAGTTATCAGAGAGCAGATTATTAAGTGGAGAAATTTTAATTTGGGCAGTTGGCTCCAAATTGCTTTTCTTAAGTGGAAGTTCAAGAGTTTGCTCTCTTAAGAGAGGAATTTCAGACAGCACTGTACTAGAGTCTTCATGCTTTCTCTTACTCACAGTTATGAACTTTTTGATTGTTGACTGAAGAGAACAAGGAGATCGACTAGACCCTCTATTTTCAGAAACATCTTTTCCAACAGCAGTTGAAGGATTAGTAACAACTTGATTGGTAAGACTGTCATAGCAATTTGTAAGTTGCCTATTTTTACTCTCCAAAACACTATAGTCCTTTTGAATGTCATGAACTCTAAGAGTAAAGTCCTTCACTCTGTGCTTATTGCTATTTTCTCCAACATCCAAAGCATGGGATTCTATTTCAACTGTTTGTGGTGGATTATTGCCTTCTTCTGTACAGTCTTCTATGTGAATTTCTTTACAGTCATTGTTATATGCAGATATCTGTCTTGTCAAACTATTAGACTTCTCTTGAGGATGTGGCTGAGAGCCACCGGGCATCTTTGTCTGCACCTCAAATTTTTTGACAGAATAAGTGGCATTACTTGGGGAGTAAATCTGCTGTAAACCTTCCCTTAGAGCAAGCAATAAGGAGTCCTCATCAGAAAAGAATATTTTTCTTTTATCTGGAGTTACATTCACATCACAGGCTCTAGTTGGAACTATGAAATTCAGGATTGCAATGGGATATTGACGAGAGTTTGCTCCTCTGTATAATTCATTCACAAGCTTGCTGACTTTAGGCATATCAACTGGTCGACCATTTACGAAATAGTATTGTCTATCTCCCAAATTTCGCCCGCTGCCTTGTCCAGGCTTTGAAAGGAAGCCATCAACCTTGCAACTGTCTGATATGCATATGTTAACTGCCTCTAAGCAGCTGAGGGTGCTCATGCCAAATACAGTTATGATGTTATCTTTAAGGGAGTCACTTCCTTGTGTTTTAAGCACAGTAGTCTTTGCATTCCTACCAGTTGTATTGGTGCAGACCAACCGAACACTTTTTGCAATAAGTGCGTAGGCCTGCACATAAGCAAAGAAATGCGAGTAATTACCACAAATCCACAAAGACTAAATCATGAAGTCATTAGGAATACCGTAAAGATTAAACGATAGACATAGAACAAAGGAGAGAGGTCTCAAAAACTAAGAGATCCCGCAACATGTCTTATGGATTGAAATGGTACAAAAGAAACTAGAACACGGAGGAAAAGTAGCATTATGTTATAGTCCAGAAACTCGATATAAGTGATATCAATCATTATGTCAAAAGGCATACTCTCAAAATGAGTTGACTATTTTGGATGGAGAGAAGTTTGACCTAAAGGGAATTTTGGTAAAGGCAATTTGATATAGATACATTGCCCATCCTAGATATATATATATGAGCTCTATTGCTGAGTATATAATTATATTGCTTATGACATATGTAATGCACTGAAATAATGCATTTTTTTATGAGAAAAATCACTTTGGTTTGTGTGTCGAATCCAGCACAAATAATGTTGTCAATTTGTGAATGACAAGAACAGCCAATATATGCCACCAAAAAGCTATGAATAACACTTCATTCCTCCAACATGGCATTGTTGCTATACCTTAAGGGGTGCCACAGCTTGCAGCCACCATTCAGAATAAAAAGATTATATGATATTGAACTACTTGAAGTTACATCACAAGAAAGGAAGACTCACATTTAATAAAGAAATAAGCTTCCCATATTCCTTGCGAATGTTACGAGTAAACTCTTTGCTCCGCACTGGTAAATTGGAGAACAACTTCTTAACAGTGACGGTAGTGCCAATTTGACGGGCTGTTTTCCTTTCAGCTGTTAGTAAACCTGAGCGATCAAAAGTCAAATGTGTTGCTACGGACTCATTTTTAGTTCTTGTTTCAACAGTCAATTCTCCTAAAGCACAAAGGGAGCTTAATGCCTCGCCTCTAAAACCAAATGTTGTCAGAGATTGAAGATCAGGGAAATCTGCCAGTTTAGAAGTATGATGCTTAAGTGCAAGAACCTGCATGGAAGAGAATCAGTGAACAATCAAACACAAGATTCCTATGTTAAACAAGAAAAGGTAACTATGTTGCTGAATGACAAAAAAAATTTTTCAAGTAGACATATAAAGTTGTAATCACTAACAAAGAAAGGAATCAAAATTATCATATCAGCCTATTTTCTAGAATGACACGATACACCTGCTAATGAATGTTCATATCAAATCAAGTCGGGACCAAAAGATAGTCAGCATATTAAAATGGGGTAATTACTCAAAGCAGGTCGTCTCATTAGTGGAAAGCGAAGCGACCAATGCATTGCGGCTGCGCATACAGAAATCACAGCCAAGAACAGCCTACGAATTATTTAGCCGGCTCCTTTCCATTCTCAAATACACATATCTTATAATTAACTACTGCTACTCTAACTCTATAGTAGGAATGACATAAACAGAGAGTTTTTTCTCTTGTTTGTCAATTTTCCTTTTGCTCGGGTGACGTACCTTGAAATTGTTGGGGGAAATGCCACACCCATTGTCGATGACATGGAACCATTCTTCGCCATACCCTTTCAAAGAGATTTCAATGCTGGTGGCGCCAGCGTCTAAACTGTTTTCGACCAGCTCTTTCACGGCCGATGAAAGGTCCAAAATCACTTGACCGGCGCAGATTCTGTGCACAACACCTTTGTTTATAGGTTTAATAATCGGAGAATTGGCAGCACTTGGTACTGGTGCTTCCATTTAAGCCTACAAAGAGAAAAATACCGTTAGAAGGGCAAAGTGATAAACCCTAGAAATCGATGACGCAAATAGGTTGATTCGAAGAAGTGAAATGTGGTAGAGATTGGTGATGCAGGGTTGGATTCTATGACAAGTTAGAAACACCACTTACAACAGAGTGTCTACGCCTCGTTCGTAGTCATATAACTGCTAAGGGTTTGCCGCCAAAAATACTACTCAGAAGGGTCAAAGCATCAGATCAGAGGGTAATAAGTTTATAACAGCAACTGCGGATTGCTCTAAACGATTATTGTGACAAAATGTTGATGTTGATGTTGATATTGTGGGGTTGAACTTGCTTGGCCTGGACGACTCCTTTTTCCACTAGAGTTCCATTGCCGAAATGTTTTTTGTTGGCTCTTACTCCTAGCTTTTATGTTTTCAATTTATTATTATTTTTTTAATCGAAAGGTCAATTCCTCTCCAAATAAAATCTCGATTTTCTTTGTTTTCAAGTTAAAAGGAAAAAGAGAATCCCCTTTCTTCTCATCTCTATCGCTCTTTCTTTCTTTCTTTCATTTCAGTTTTGTTTTTCTCCTCTTCTGTTTCTCCTCCCAACTTCGTGTTTCTCCCTTCTAAAAACCTTTAATTATAGCAACGTCAAATGTTAAATACTACCTCCGTCTTTTTTAATTCTGTACATTTCAAACAGCATGCTTAGGTTGAAATTTGGTGTTGATAGTTTGATAGGTTGGGTTTGATAGATTAAAGTAGGTTTAGGTTAGTTATAAAGTATGATTACTGTAGTTTAATAATATATAAATAATATTTTAATGTAACTAACCCAACCCATCAAACTATCAATATCAAACTTGAATCTACTCAACCCTAAAAAAGTGTAAATAAATCTAAAAGACTGAGGTAGTAGTATGTATCACATACGTTCGCGCTGAGAACACAACCTTCGATTACAAGGTAACAATGTATCTACTTGTAACATTTTTTAGATAGTTGAGGTGTACTTAAAAGTTTAGGGTGGCAATAAAAAATAAAACAAAGTTGAATGATAAATTTGGGCCTAACCCATCAAATCACCTGAATTTTGCCCTTAGAACCAACTTCACTCTATATTGTATTTTCTTTCAAAATCACATAAAGAATTCAGGATTAACCAATTGCACCCCAAATTTAAATTTTTATCAAAAATTGAAAGAATTTGACGATTTGAAGGACCAATTGTGATATGTGCCGTCAAGTTAGACGATTACTCGCCTGCCACTTGCCACGCTGGACTTGTAGTTGGCTCAGGATGCTGATGTGGATTTTCCAAAATAAAAAACCTAAAACCCATCTTCTCTTCCCTTTTCTTCTCTCTCTTCCCTCTTCCCTCTTCCTTCATCCATAGCCGCCACCACTATGTCATCATCTTCTCTTTCAAATCTTCTTCTTTATATCCATTAACACCTAAACCTTCCTTTCACAACTTCTATTGTCTTCTTTATGTCCATTAAAACCCATTTTTGCTATTGTGAAGAAAATAGATAAAACCAAATGGAGAAAATCAGACAAATGTTTAATATATTGAAATTAACAGGGACTGCAACATATCAAAGAGCATTCATTCCATTCTAAAGCTAATGTTGTGTACCGTAACACTACAATGGCAAACACACCAAAACTATCTTACTAACAATCCCTTACATGTCATCAACTAAGTGGACAACTTAATATTTAACATTCTCCTATTTTTGCAATTGATCTATCTAGCTCATAAGAAATCGGCAATGAAGAAAACTGGGATAAAAAATGATGAGCATAGTAGTTCCTCTAAAGCTATAAGAACCTCCATTATTTTTAGTCTATTGAAAATAGCTATTGAATGCATAAGAAGCACGAGCAACTACAATATCTAGATAAAAACAATTTTCAATTGGTGAAATCTCTATACAGTCAACTCCACCTTTACCACAAGCATAATCCAATGCCTCTTGTTGTAATGTCTCTAGGGACCACTAGACTTAGCCACATACCAAAGCTCTTGCACAACCTCCCCTGGTTTTGGTGTTGGCGCTGTTTATACTTTGTATAAACTATCATAGAGGTTTGGTAACTTTTTCAACCAAATCATCATGAAAAATTTCATATTTGAGTCAACAAAGGTAAAAGAAAAAGCAGAGGAAACTTTAATATTTTTCTGTAAATTTTTTCTTCTTGTAAGTTGGTCTGCAGGTGGCCAGGATCGAAGAAGGAATAGAATAAGTCGAAGAGGAATAAGTAAGAGCATCTCCAGTGGGACAGTGAATTGCTTCTATTTGGTACACACGTCGGAAAATTGGAAATATTTAAAAAAAAAATCTCTAATTGCTTCTATCTGACCGTCCAGCTGACATGTCAATAGACAATGTCTAACAGGCCTTTTATTTTTTGAGGGTCTGTTAGACATTGTCCATGTTTAAAATTGTTATGTGATTGATTATCCATTAAATTATGAATGCCAAAAAGAGAAACAAATGTAAAACAGAAGATGTTACATTAGAGATGGTTTTTTAAAAGTTAAACTCTAGAAACAAATGGTTAGCCATGTAGCCGTTCACACCTTCTATTTCAATCGACACATCAGTTGTAATCCACATTACTGTTAGAGATACTCTAAGAGAAGATGGATTTTAGTTTTTTTTTTTTCCTTTTCTTAAAAATCCACATCAGCATCATTAGCCAGCTACTCACCCAGTGTGGCAAGTGACAAGCGGCAAATATCATAATTGGTCCTTTCAATCGTCTAACTCTTTCAATTTTTGATAAAAATATAAATTTGAGGTGTAATTGAGTAATCCCCAATTCCTTCAGGGTGATCTTTAGACGGATAAATTTGTGCATAGGCCATTTTTTAATTGCCTTAAGGTTATGACTACCAGGGGTGAGCAAAATTTTTCGAAAACTAAAAACCGAGTTGATATTGAACCAATTTTTTGGTTAACCGAACTGATCGGTTCGGCTTTGGTTTTAAAGATAGGAAAATTTTGGTTTTTAGCTCAGAAGTCAATTTGGAGGTTAAAGGACCGAATCGAACTGAAAATCGAATTCCATATATATATTATATTTCTTCTAAACCAAACCCTAAAATCCTAACCTAAACTCTTCTCTCTCGTTCTCTACAGTCTCCCTCCTCCAAAAACCTTCGTTTTGCCCCGTAACCCATCAACTCCAATCTCTCTTCCTCTTATCCTCTGCCACTCTACTGCTTCATCACCTCAACCCTTATTCCCATTTAAAAGGCTCCGATGGTGACAAAGAAGACGGTGCTGTCATGCTTGCAGCAGTTTTTTAGTTCCTTAGATGGTAACTGATCTGAAGCAGTGGAGAGTTCTTCATCTTTCAAAAAAACAAAAACCAGAAGATCTCCTGGGATTTTAGATTTAGAGAAATCAAGGGAGGCTTTTCCTTGATCTTCTTCATGAAAAATAGAGGACTAGGGATTTGATTTAGGGTTTGAGGGTTTTTTAAAAGAGAGAAAAGGGGAAGAGACCAGGTATGTGAAAAGGATTGAAGTCTTTTTCTTCCTCTGTAAAAAGCTCTTGATTTTGAAACCCTAGATATTTGCCTCTTCACTTTGATTTCGTTTTGCTTCTGTTTGGAGCTTGGCAAATGTGTGCTTTGTTTTAGTTCAAAAGAATAATATTATAGTTAAGTTAAGTTGTATATTTTGTATATTTGTATGATGGAAAACTAAAATTGAGT
Organism: Croton laevigatus; assembly: GCA_949640765.1. NCBI lineage: Eukaryota > Viridiplantae > Streptophyta > Magnoliopsida > Malpighiales > Euphorbiaceae > Croton > Croton laevigatus. The sequence goes on along the minus strand of CATIWJ010069046.1, from coordinate 85,659 downwards.
AAATAAATTTGAGAAAATTGCATTTCGTTGCTTCTGTTTGTATAATGCTTTGATTTTGTTTTCTTTTTTCTCTTGTTTGTTGTTTTAGCTGTTGAGTTTTGATCGAAAATGTCTACGGCAGCTCAACTTCGTTGTTCTTGCTTCTGTTTGTGCCATTTTTAGGCCATCCCCAATGTTCCTCATTTTGCACTCCATTTGTCCTTTTTGCAGTAAAATTAGCATTATTCATCTCTCCAATGTACTCCATTTTATTCTTCATTTTGGACTATGAACAGTGACTCTCCAAATTTGGAGAGTCACTGTTCACTCTGTATTTAAAAAAAAAAAAAAAAAAACTAAAAGTTTTCTTTATTTTTCAACAAAATATTTACATTTTTAATAACTCTAATTATGTGTAAAGAGAATATACAGAGAATATTCTTTTTGGAGATGAAAATAGAGTAATACATTGGAGATGAATTTACTGCATTTTACTGTAGATACTCCAAAATAGAGGAAAGTACACTGTAAAATAGAGAATACGTTGGAGATGGCCTTAGTAAAGCATATTGCAGCTGAAAATACTGTGTTTCTGCAATTTCGGTTCTGTTCAAGTAATTTTAATTGATTGGATAAGTTTGGTTTAAAATCATACTGAACCGAAACTGAACTGAAAAAATTGGATCGAATTCATATCGATTTTAGCTATGATCGGTTCGGTTTTCGGTGTATAGTTTTGCTTATCGATTTTTAGTCAATTTTAATGACTTTGCTCACCCCTAATGAATACTACCCATCGGAGAAAAATATGATAACAAAATAGTAGAGTATTCATGAAATTCTTAAAAAAAAAAAGACCAAATACATAAATTGACACATAATTCAAGAAAACTTAATATAATATCAATTTTAGAACTTTCTTTACAAATTAAAAATATTATTCATAATTATAATGTAAACTATTTTTGAGAGATAGCGGGTTAGAATTTCAAATAAAATATACTAATTGAATGTTAAATCGAGTATTAAAATACTGAATTTTTTAATGAGCATCAGAAATTGAATCATAATGTAAAATTTATAATAAATTTAAAATTTATCTTGATGATATAAATAAATCTTAGAAACAAATCAATAAATAAGCCAAAAAGTATTAGTACATTGTATTGAGATTTTGTACTAAAAATATGAACATGCTTATGCAATATTATTTTAAATAAATAAAAAATTATGGTGAAATTTTAAATGAATACTTTTTTTTTTATAAATAACATGGAGAAAGATATACGAAAATTTGAATTATTGGGCCATCATTAGGCCATTTCTAAAGGTTTGCAGCATTTTTTTTTAAAAAAAAAAACATTGGTGTAAATTCACTCCAAGAGGTATCACCGAAAAAAAAAAATATTCCTTTTATATTTTTATCTTTTTAATATAATATTATTTTTTTAACTTTAATATAATTTATTTATTCCACACAAAAATTCATATACCTTTACTTTTTTACATATCTCCCCAAATGCTTCATCATATTTTACATTTTTTTCCAATATTAACATATTCTATTAATATATCGTAAAAATAAAAAATATTATAAATAAATATGATAGCATATGAATATTAATTGTCTTATGAAAATTAAATATTGATTACAAATAAAATTAAAATCATAATATAAGGACCTCATTGAATATTTGTTGACACAATGAATTAAAATGTAATATTTAAATTTTAAGAAAATAATAATATAATATTTTTCAAATGATAATGGGTGTAAATAGTGTCACACCAAATTTAATGTTAATTTGCCTACCGTTAGAGTTGAATTCACACCAAATATGAGATTAAATTCACACCCAATATGAGATTTGGTGCAAAAATAGCATCTGTTGGAATTGGTCTTAGAAAATAAATGTAAAAGTTATTGAAGAGTTTTTTTTTTTTTTCCTTTATCTAATTGTTTTGCTTTTTTTTTTTTTATTGAATTTTATAATTGTTGATGAATTAAACCGGATCGTATAAATCCCCTTCCGATTAAACCGAATCTATTTGGTGAAAAAAGATTTACCATATAAATTTATATCCATAGACATAAAATTAGTATTGAATTGTAAAATTAATATAAGAATCATAATAATCGTAAGATTCATTTCAGAATAATAATAATAATAACAACAACAACAGTTAACATCAAATTACTCTCATTCCCCTAAAAAAGAAGGAAGAAAAGAAAAAGAAATATCGCTACATACAGTTTTTGGTTCTTAAAAATAGGAATAGGAAGGCTGAGCTGACAGCTAAGGGACAGCGGTGATGCATTGAAAAATAGTTCGACCTCCAACTCAGATTCCCATTCTTTTCTCGTGACAATTGCAAGAACGAAACTCAGAAGTCGTATCGTACACCTTTTTATTTGACCTTCACCATTCTTCTCCCCATTTCTTCCTTCTTTCTTTCTCTTTTTTCTTTTTGCCCTTTTTATATTCAGTAATTACTTCCAAACAAAAAGAGGCTTTGTTTGTTGTTTCTCTTGCTTCTGCCATAGCTATTCTCTGACTCTGACTGTAAAAGCCAATATGAACGTCATGACCCATTCTTCTTCCTTTCTCCTCGCGCCGCTCGCCACCGACAACGGCCCTTCTCCTACCTACGCCCTTGTTATACTTAACCAACGCCTTCCGAGTTTCGCTCCTCTCCTCTGGAAGCACGGTACTTTGTTTTCGTATTTATTTTGGCTGTTGTTTTAACAGCTTTTGCTTAATTGCTCACTTGACCGGTTTTTGTTTTATTGTGTAGAACAGCACAGATACGTCTCTGTGCTGATGGAGGTGCAAATCGTGTTTATGATGAATTGCCTTTGTTTTTTCCCGAAGATGACGCGCTTGACGTTAGGCACAGGTTTTTCTTTTTCTTTTCGATATTGTTTTTGCTTTTGCTGTGATTCTTTGCAATGTCAAATGTGTAGATGTCAAACAATCTTGGGATTGGTATTAATTTGACTTCCGAGCCCAGGTAGATAGGACTTTTTTCTGTTTTACAAAATATGAAATATTCTAGATGTATCAATTGTTCTTTTGATGTGAGTGGTCTGTTTAAAGTAGTTGCTCCAGAAAGATCTTTAAAAGCTAAGCATGGCCAAAATTGATATACTAATGAATTTACCAGTAACTATGATTTATTGTTAAGAGTATAGCTGACAACTTTTTGGATGCTTTATTCTCCTCTAGAACACTAGAAACTAGGAGCTGCTAATTTGACACAAATACATTTACTCCCTCTTAATCGATGTTTGAAAGTAAATGTGAAAATAAATGATATTTTAGAATTATAAGGTTGTAGTTCTATTGAAATTACATTGACTTAGCCCAAACCAAAGTATAAAATCATCAAACATATACCTTATTGAAAAAAAATAATTGCAAGGGCAAGTATAGATCTTTCAATTGGATTGGGTCAACCTAAATGACTGAGTAGAATTTTTTTTGGAGGACCTGTAAAGTTATAGAGTCATGACCCATCTTAATTCTGAGACAGCCCTTTTGGGTTTGGAATTGATTACTACTATAGGAGAAAGCTGAGGCATTGTATGGATGTACAATATATTGAGCTACTAATATGTCATGGTCAGAATAGGATTTCCGCGGTTGTTCTTTACTATTATTAAGGTGATAATATTCTTACATTGCGAATCCCTCAACATTTTTTATAACTCAGAAATTCTCTATAGATCTGGTTTGCTGTGAACATGATGTACTATGATTGCACATAATCTATCCTTCAATTTAAAATAAGCAGATTATGTTACACATCTGAACTGTTCCTTTTTAATCCAGTGATTGTGATGGTTAAATATGATAATCCATACTGACCCACTTTGATGAAAAGCTTACATTCTTATAGTTGCTAATGTAATCTCTCTGAATCTGAGTGCGCTTCTTGAACTTAACATATATTGCATCGTATTATTTGTACTTCTAAACTAAACTCTATGACTGCCACTGCTAGTAGTTAGTGATTTTTCATCAGAAGCAAACATAATGGAACATTAGGTGGTTTTGAGAATCATCTGCTCTGGTTTATGACTGCAGAAATATGTAACCTTATCACACTTCTTAATAGCATCAGTTCTTTTTTATCTTTAGCTTCAGTTCAGTATCAAGTTTGTATGACATTATCAGCTTGTGATGCTAACATTTAGTATTTCAGTTTGTATGGCGTTATCAGCTTGTAATGCTAACATTTAGTTTATCAGGTATAAGCCAGATGTAATCAAGGGGGACATGGATTCAATCAGAAAAGAAGTGCTGGATTTTTATACCAGCCTGGTAAGAGATTTGAATGATAATGTATAGGGGTTGACACAGGACTGCATTCTCTTATATTTTCACTCAATTTTTGCAAGCCAAGCTGTGATAAGATGCTTTTTTGCTGGCTTTGTTGCAGGGAACCAAGGCGGTTGATGAATCTCATGATCAAGACACCACAGATCTGCATAAGTGCATTGCTTATATTCGTGATTTCACTCCAGATTTGGACAAGTCTAATGTACGTTACATAAACTTGTCTCTGAAGCTCCTACTTTCTGGTGTATCTGCATGCACGTTATATAAGAATGAATTTTGTTGTTGCTTACTATTTGGTTTTATAAAAAAAAATTGTTTGCATTCTTGCTGTATCTTCGTCCAAGCCAATTTTAGCAACCATACTAACCAGATTTTTCTGCAGTCCAAATAATCACTTCTACATAAGGCATACAGCATCTGACCAAGGCTTGCATTCTTAAATTAACATAATGACAGGTGTTTACTCTTTTTCTTTTTTAATTTGCAGCTTTGCATTCTTGTAGCTGGGGCCCTTGGTGGACGATTTGACCATGAGGCCGGAAATATAAATGTTCTTTATCGTTTCTCAAACATGCGGATAATTCTTATATCTGATGACTGCCTCATCTACCTACTTCCAAGAACTCACAGTCATGAAATTCATATCCAATCGTCAGTTGAGGGCCCACATTGCGGGCTTATTCCCATAGGGATGCCATCTGGGAGCACCACAACAACTGGTCTCCAATGGGATCTCAGTAAGTATATAATGCGAAAAATTTATTCTTCAATTTGCTTTCTTAGCTAGTTTGTCTGGACCTTAGTATCTTTCAAGTATATGTCTGTAGTAATAATCTAGGGTCTTCTATGCAACGATGGTGATTGGAAGCATCTGGAGACAAAATGGGAAAAGTAGAAAACAGAGCTTGAAGCTATTGAGTTATTCCATATTTGCCAAAGTCTAAGTTGACATGATATCCACTAGCGCTAATAAATAGCTATAATCAGCCTGTTAGAGAGCTTTGGTTGTAATATCTATGATTTAGGAAATTATTACCGTGTCATGAATGTCATATTATATGACCCGTGGGTTGAACTAATAGTAGCAACAAAGATGAAAAAATTTTTGTTCTGGAATAATGATGTGTTATATATAAGCAATATCCATTTTGTAAATTTTATGTATTCTGTTTGTTTCAGCTGAGATGGAGATGAGGTTTGGTGGTCTCATAAGCACATCAAACATAGTGGTCGGAGGAAAGGTGACGGTGCAGTCTAGTACAGATCTTCTTTGGACAATTTCCGTTAAGAAGGCATGATGCCTACTGCTTCGGTCGAGGAGAAAGTCTAACTAGTTACAGAGTTGATGAATTACCCTAACCTAAAATGAGATGGTCCTCCACAATCAAATCAACGCGTTTTCTTTGTGTGCATAAATGGTTCTATTATTTAGAGGTAATTCAGCAGTTTTAGCTGTTAATATTTATTCCCACATCTACACGGAAATCCATATTTTAAGGTTAGATTAGCCTTTCAAATTTAAAATTGATATTCTTAGTTTCAACTATCTTTATAATGCAACGAGAAATGATTTGGAAAATTATTGTAAGCAATTATGTTGTATGCAGCTGATTTCTTATATCTTTCTTCTTCTTCCTCTTCTTCTTCCTGTTACAAGTTTTTCCCGAATTCAGTTGTCCAAGAGAAATGAACATTTTAATTAATATGGCAACTGTTTTTTGTAGGCCAATTAATTTTTCCCCAAGAGAACAGAGGTCAATGATGACTGCAATTTACAGAAAAACGAAAAATCTTATTTAATCTATCAAAATTGTCATGTACAGGCTAATGGTCAATAGTAAAGAAATAAAGTTTAAATTAAAAGGGATAAAAACAAAGGGAAAAAGAAGAGAGGGCAACTTCAGACTAAGCCGAAGTTTATACAAGGACGGTAAAATTTCTACACAGAGCAGAAAAACCTATGGGTATAATACAAACGGGGACGGGGAACCTACATTACAGGTTCCTAATCTAACCCACCTATTTTGATTTAAAATGACAAAGAATAAACTAAAGCCATTGGGATTTTGCTGTACACATTTCCGGATAAAATTCCTCTACATGAAATAACTAAGTGATCTCTTCTTTCTGGATCCCCCCTCTCCGTATAGATCATTCCACTGGAGAAGCTCATTCATATTTGTAGATTCTGATGACACACTCGCACACACCTGTTTATAACAAATTTATATCAGAACCAATAAATGGATTTCACTGTTAAGAGAATATAAATGTTTAGACATCACAGTGCAAAACAAACTCATTCAAAAGAAGCTTATTATAGTCGTCGTACCTGTTCATGTGCATACTTAAAGTCATCCATTCTGAGGGGCCGGACGTCAGAACTACTATACAATGCAGGCAAAGGTCTGTTCTCAGACAACGCCAAAGCTCTCTCCTGAAGTTATGTAAAAGACTGGATTAAGATGGAGGAAATACAGAAAAGAGAGCAAAATGTTTTACAGCCATAAGAAATCACCAAAAGAGATTCTGCAATCCAACCATCATCCAAGAAACGACGCAAAGTAGAATATAATACACACTTAATCTTCATCATATGCATGCGCACAACATCAAACAACATTGAATCTAGCTACTTTAAGCAACTACCCAAACAACTTGGCTTACTAACAGCCAAAAAAAAAAAAGACTTACCCAATAACTAGTAAAAAAATTTTGGGGAAGATAAGCATGCACTTAAAAAATCTGATAAAGGAAATTATACTCAACTATTCTATATACAAAATCTAAGTCATTGGCATTCCGATATTCAAACATACAAAATGGACTAACCTTTTTCTCCTTCTCCAATATTTCTCGTATGGGACAATGTGCAGCAGTCACACACAGATTCTGAGAGGGGGAAAAAAATCAGATAACACAAGAAGTGGAACATGTGATGAGGTAGTAAATGCAGAAAGAACAAGAAATGCCAACCTTTAGATCACTTCCAGAATAACCATCTGTCATATTTGCAACTGCTTCAATGTCAACATCAGGGGCCAATTCCTCTTTGGCTAAGATAACACTCAAAATTTTCTCTCTATTAGGTGCATCTGGCAAGTTGACCATCAATCTACAGAAAAGAATTGCACAAATGAAATATCATTGTCATGCCAGATTCACATTGACAGAGAATAGGACAAGGAAAGATGGGACACCTTCGGGGAAGCCTCCGAATAACAGCCTCATCAAGGTCAAAGGGCCTATTTGTGGCAGCCAGGACTAATACTCGTTCTTTATCCTTTGTGCGCAGACCATCCCAGTTTACCATGAATTCATTTTTCATTTTACGCATGGCCTCGTGTTCTCCTGGATTTTCCCGTCTTCCCAGCATGCTGTCCACCTATAAGAAGAAACCAAGCAGAAACAAGAAACATGTTTTAATTAATTTGAACAAGACGGGGAAATGAGCAGGGGTGAAGGGGGAAGGAAACTAGTGGAAATAGAAGTAGAACTGATCCGACCTCATCAACGAAAATAACGCTAGGAGCAATTTTGCTAGCTAAAGAAAATACTGCTTTGACATACTTCTCTCCTTCACCAAACCACTGCAATCAGAGACAGAGGTGTCGTGAAAATTCCAGTACAAGCAAATAAAATAATCACTGGTGACTGATCCATAAGGTACAAGAGAAATACCTTTGAAGTAATGCTTGACATGGATATATTTATAAAGTTTGCACCAGCCTCAGTAGCGACTGCCTTGGCAAGCATTGTTTTGCCAGTACCAGGTGGCCCAAAAAGCAAAATTCCCTTACAAGGCTGTGAAAGGACCAACATGATAAGCACATAATAGAATCTACGGGGCAGATGGGCTTGCCAACAAACAATATAACTTTCAGTTCACCTTAGTCAGCTGTCCTTTGCAAAATAACTCAGGCCTCTGAAGAGGAAGCATCACCAGTTCCTTCAGAGTATCCTTCACATTTTCTAAGGCCCCAATATCATCAAATGTAACCCCAATATCACTTGGAGGAATAACATCCACCAATAGTTTCTTCTCAAATTCATTATCAGTTACCACATCCTGAAAACACACGGAGTTATAATGAGATCAATGCCGGATAGAAAACATTTGAATTCGTTCATGCAAGAATAATAATACATTCCATGCAATAATCAACTTTACCTTCAGTGATTTTTTCAAACTCTTGTTTTCACTTTGAATACCTTGAAGAATACTCAGACCGTATTTAATGCTACAAGACACAACATTTGGCAGTTTAGATAGGTAAGGTTCTCGTAACTAATTATTGTAATCACGATAGAGACAGGAAGGGGGAAGATGGACAAACCTCTCAGTTGATATCATAAGTTTAGCATCTTCAACAGAAGCTCCAGGATAATGCATCAAGTGGTGACTTAAAGCCCAACCTATTATTTTTTCTACACCTATTTAAGTATGAAAAGAGACAATATCAGTAAAGGTTGCAGTTTTGAAAGGACAATGAAATGTAAAAGGAACTACAAGATTTCAGTTCAAGAACACCCACCGTCAGGGTTAAGAGCTTGATCTTTAATACACAGAGTCTCCAGATCAAGGCAATGCAAACCGATCCGGTTGAGGACCTAATCAAATAAGAATTGTTAAATTCCAAAAACTAGCATAAACACACAATACTCAAAAACAAAAAAAAAATTGAATTAAAAGAACAAAAAAAAAAAAAGAAATTGGTGACAAACCTACCGCTTGGTGCATATATATATATAATTACATATTCATTGGCGTATTTTGTAATTAAGGAGTGATTGGTGGCCTAATTCTAGTACTACCTCCGTATTTTTCATTTCTTTACATTTCTATTTTTGGGTGTATTTTTCAATTCTTTACATTTCCATTTATAGTAAGTTTTGTAATTATTTATTATTTTTTTTTTATCGGTATTGGTGAAAAAGTAAGTTTTTTAAAGGGTTAGTAATTGTTTATTATTATTCATACTTTGGTATTGGTGAAAAGCTGATTTTGTTGATATTAGTGAAATAGTGAATGTAAAGAAATAAAAAATATAGAGGTAGTAATTGATTATGAGCCAAGTAACTCACATATCCTAGTGTCAAAGGGGAATTTTTCTCCTTATGATGAAATGGAATGGTTAGGGTTACCTAATTCGTGGTATGGTTGGTCACAAAGCAGGATACATGTAGTCAATACGCTCCTCAGAAGAAATCCGGTGACTAGGGGTATGAACATACATATATATTCACCTTCATGTAAGTTAGGCATCCCTTGTTATGGGGAATGGTACACTAGTGTACCATGAATTGGTACGACCACACCAATTTGCAGTTACAGTAACAGGACCCCTAATGTCCTATAATGTATCATCTCTATTCTAGTCTATATTTATCCTTTCTTAATTCCATATTACTTCAAATTAATTTCACATTGTATAGAGCCCAAACCAAGGGTCGAATTTTTCTTCTTCTCATTTTCTTCTTTCTTTTGTCTTTAAAACAACCACAACATCTGCTCTGCTTCTGCAATACTCATTTTCTTCTCTCTCTCTTACTGAAATTCTGCATTTCTAGACTTAAAATACCTCTAAACTATGCCCTTCCCTTGTCTTCTTATCTCCATCTCTCCCCTCAATGAGATCTGATCTTATTCTCTTCAACCTATCATATTTTCACTAAAACTATACTCACCAACCCTGTTCTTTCCTTTATTCTCCATTTTTGTGTTGGATATGCAAGAAGGGGTGGTGAGAGTATGGTTGTGTTCTAGCTTAAGCATGTACCCTCCACATGACAGTCTTTGTTATTCTTTCCCTCCGTTTCTTCTCTCACTACAATTTTTAGCTGATGTCTCATAAAAAATGTCAAAATCCAAAATAAGCAATACTTCTCTCCCACTCTCCAGAAAGGGCACCACCAAAATGGCTTTCTTGTCTGCTACTTCTGCTCCCTCTTCTTAGTACTGCAAATAGAGGAGGAACCATACTTTAAGTTTCTTAATTAACACCGTCTTTCTTGCTTACTATTCCTTTCATCTCCATAAAGGTAACATGACCTTGTTTTCTATTCAACTGCATCACCCACCTTTGATCTACAAGTTTTTTGCACAATCATAAATGTGCAATTCCTTAATCAGAATGATGGGTCTACATGTTGCTTTCTCAGCTTCATCAACTAGAGTTGAAAGTGCAGAATTTAGATGTAAAGAACTAAAGGAAAAAATTTTCGAAGTTTTTATTCTAGCAAAAAACTCATCAAAGGGCAAAAGGGCAGTGTTGAATTGAGAGATTTTTCTATATTAAAATATCATAATTTAGTAGTAATGTTATTGTTAACTTGTATATTTATGAGGATATTTTGTGGTTAAGTGATGGTTGAAAATTTTAGGAGTTAATTATGAATTAATTAACTCATATATCCTAGTATATGGGGCAATATTTCTCCCTTTTGCTATGAAAACAAAGTAATTCACAACGTAGTCCTATTAATAACCATCTTCATTCTAGTTCTAGCCTCTCTAGTTATACTTCCTCAATTTCATATTTTATCCCATATATCAGCAAACTAAAGAACAAATGACATGGAGGCAATACTAGACGGCCTAGCCCTCACATATTTTTATCCCTTTATTTTAGTTGTTTTATTTTTTTTCTCCCCTTTATCAACATATCCTTATTTTATCTCTTTCTCAACCCATCCTCAATCATCCCAAAGACCCTTGTTCCACAAAACCACAGTTCATCAATTCTAGTAGATCTGGAAGTCAAAATAGTCTTTATGATTGATCATTGAATTTCTGTGGCACCTTCAGATATTTGAGGCATCAACAGGCTTGAGAGGGAATTATATAGCAAAGTCATTCCCTTCTACTCGACAATCATAATCACCTAACTGTAATAATTAAGAGGCTGATAAAACCCAACTTCATGCACTTTATATAGTTGAAACAGTTACTTTCCTTCAATGGAAGCTCAGCTGCATTATGTGGATTTTAGAGTAGTGCCAGTGTGATAGAAGCCAGAACTCAGGCAAAACAAGACGTTCACAAAAGAATGTCTAAACTGGAAAAACTACCCGACCATTTAATTTTTTGTCATGTGTATTTTTGTGAGCTACATACAAGTTTTCTCACATCAGGCCCTTTGGGATAAGGTTAACCACAAAAAGATTAGCTAGAATGCACAAGCCTAATCTATAAGAAAGATGAATGAAATGAAATGAGAGGAAAGGAAACAGTAAATCAAATTGTGACCAATACACTCACAGAACGAATGCTAACAACATTGGACTGTGCTTTCATAGTTTCTAAGTCACGTTCCAACTGTTGCTTCCAGTCCAAAAGCAAAGCTTCATCCTGCAAGGTTTCTCAGAGATGAGATAGCCTGAGAAAATATCAAGCAGCTACAGATCAGAAAACGATGCAAGACCAATACCTGTGGAAGCTGTACTGTTATTTTGTTAGGGAAAAGTCGAGCAAGCTGCTTCATAGTCTTAGGAGTTTCCTTGCTCCTATCATGCAGTCGTCCAAAGTTATCCTAGAAAAAGTAGATTGTATATTTCAATTACAAAAGGGTGCAAAATTAACATCAACAAGCAGACAAGAAGTGCAAAAAAATCTGAATAACATCAAGAAGATGAACTGCCAATGTTGATAACCACAATTTAAGCTTGGATATAAAGCAACAACATTTTAAATGAACCACCAAATATGATCCGTGTCAATGTCGTACATAGCACGAACATTTTAGAAAAAAATTTATGAAGATAGAATAAAAGGGCAAGCAACTATCGAACATACCATTTGTACACTTTTGAAAAATGAATGGCAAGATGGCACATAGGTAAATCTTGAAGTAGAGAGGAAACAGAAAGTAAATCAACAAGGCCACTAGAAAACTACCAAATGACAGAGAAACAAACGAAATATGAGAACATGAGAAGACTAAACGAACTTGCATCTCAATCTCAGTAACCAGTTATCAATAACTACAGCATCGACAAAACTTGGAGACTATACAGAAATGGGAAGTTCCAAAGAATATTCCAACTAGGGGTGTTCAGGTTCGGTTCGGTTCACCGAACCGATAGTGACGAACCGAAGAAAACCGAAAACCGATAGTGTAGATCCGTAACCGAACCGATTACTTCTGAAACCGAACCGAACCGAAATTATCAGGTTCGGTTCACATAAAAACCGATAACTAAAATAAATTAATAAATTAAGTGTAAAACGACTATATTTCGGTATAAAACGACGGCGTTTTAAGGAAAATTAAAGGTGTTTAGGCTTATCGGTTCGGTGCATAAATGACCAAAACCGAAACCGAACCCGAACCGATAATTTCGGTTCGGTTCAAAACCGATTTCATTTTATAACCGCAAAATAACCGACATTTCGGTTCGGTTTTCGGTTCACGGTTTTTTTGAACACCCCTAATTCCAACATTAACCTCTATTCCATGAACCAATATTTCAACAAATCATATGACCAAGTAATGCATAAAAGAACAATTCAAGACAGTCATTAGATTAGACTCATTGCAAGCATGAGGAATGCTGTCACGACACAACCCGGGGGTTGCCACTAGCGTGCAGCTAGATAAGAGTCTAACCGCACAAGCCTCCAAAATGATCCACCTAACTTCCTTCGTCAACTACTTAGGCCCAAATCCACTAGGAGAAAATGGTTAACCCAAGTTGACTAAGTAGCTAAGTGGTCTAACTTATATATTATATCAAATCTCAATTAATATTCGTGGGATCTTATAAAGGCCCTAATTAATAAGGGTTCCTTGAAAGCTCATTGCAGATATACAACCATAGTCAATGGAATTTCATGCCATGGCTGCAGAAATTAAGAATCAATATCTAGTACAATTCAACTAATTCATATAGCAAACTAGTGTGCAAACTCAGATTACAACTATGTAAATAGAATAATGATGAATAATAATGTTGCAACTGCAATGAAAACAGTTTATCATGGTGCTCAAGAAATTTTGGAGTAGCAGCTTACTCAATTTTTTTTGGCAGATCGGTTATCTAGAATGAAATAAAAACAGAGTAGAGTTCGATTGCATAGACAGAGAATAAGTAAAAGAACTAATATAACAATGCTTTTCATACCAGACCGAAATCAATCAAAGCAGTAGTATGGTGGGTGCTTCCAAATTTTGTGAATAGAAGACCACCAGGTTGGGACTGAAAAACAAGCTTCCATTTTTGTTAGATTGCTCAAAATCTAAACGGAAAAAGAAAAATTAATGAGGGGAAAGAACAAACAAAGAATGCACCAAATGTTACCTTCTCTTTCCGATTATCAATTTGAGTATGTGACCCAATTACAATAAATCTGTCAGATAAACTTTCAAGCTTGCTTTTTAATAGCGAGTATGCATCTTGATTTCCCACAATAGATTTTTCTATGTCTTTGATAAACAATATCAAGGAACGTTGTTCACTTTCACTTTGAGCAACCTATAAAAAGTTCAGGTCAGGGACTCAAAAGTTACAAGTAGCGACAAAGCAGCAACAAGAAAATACCTCGAAGATTTCATTAATTGCAAGCCTATCGACATCTTCCCCTCCAGCACCATCCAAGCGAAGTGAACTAGCTGCAGGGTTAAATATGTAATAAGTAACAGTATACAAAAAGAATGCAGCGCACAAATTTCTATGAAATAGACAAGACAAAGTAGACTGCTCACCAGCACAAAAGAAACCGTGGTCTTCTTCGCAGAGTCCACCAAGATCATTGCCTTCAGGAATTGTTCTATCAAACCTAACACCAATTTTTGAGGATCCATTTTCTTCAAAAGCAAGGACTACCTTCCCTCGAAAACCATTCGATGGCCCCCTTTGGAAAAGAAAAAAGGGGAAATCAAATATCAAATCATGCAAAACTTAAATCCATATCAACAATCAAACACAGGGTTAAATCCATATTATGATTAACATCATTCCCATAAGAAAGATATGAATGCTTACATAAAGACTAGTGTAAATGAAAAATCTCCTTGTTTAGTTGATAGAGGCAATTAAAAGAACTTACACAGTGACTACTTAGCATAATCCTACAGGCATTTGGGACATCTAACAATTAAGTTATAAAACTTAATGTCTAAAGATATGCATTTAGACAAGTGACAGGAAGTACCTTGGAGGAGGATGTTGCAGAGAAGACAACCCCACAAACTTTACCCTGTCGCCTGAAAAATCATAAATTTTCCAATAATTAAGGTTTTAACAATGCAGCAAAGGGGAAGGAGTATAACAAAAGGGACATATAACAAGCTAATTCAGCATCTATTTATCCATCCAATTACCCATATATGTACAGTACATCAATTTGAGTGTATATAAAGCTGACATGGAATTCAACATGCCTGTTTTAAATGTATAGTTTTTGGATGATGCTGTAGAGGTTTCCTGCTTTGGAAGACCCTGAGAACTTATTGCTGAGCCACCAGTAATGTCAGCTTCAACGCTAGAAGGTGGTTTCTTATGGTGTAATGCTGCTGGCACGGCCCTTTTGGCAAAAACAGATGCTCTTTCAGGCTTTGTACTTTCGTTCACAGAGTCCGCTTCTTTGGGTGATGCTCCCTAAAATTATCAAAAGTAGAAGTGGTAATTAATTTACCCAAGCAAATTGAAAATTCAGCCATTTGAAGAAGAACATGCATAATCAAAGTAAGGCTGTTAACATTCAAGAACAGAACAACCTTGAAAACAGGATAGCTGGAAAAGCAGAAGAAAACAAAAATAATGGAATATACTACAGTGACATCAAATAGGCTTACACCAGGAAGCAAAAGAGAATCAATGACCAGCAGTCTGGCACCAATGTATTTAGTTAGTGCCTTCACTAGAATCTCCTGGTATATTTCTGATCCTGCAAAAAAAATGCACCATGAGTATATATACTGATACATGAGAGCACAACAGAAATACACATTTTAAAGCATGCCAATAAATAATGGAGAAACTACCTGCAGGACCAGACAGCAGTATGCGCGGTGAGACAGTAGGAAGATCACCAGAAAACTTTGGAATTTTTTTGTCACTCTTTAAATGGATGAATGCAGCCCCTATCAAAAGTTTCTTTGTTGTATCACTGCCAGATACGTGTCCGAAAAGTTAAACTCAACATGTAAAACTAAAGTTCTAATACATAGTTAACTCAAATTCAAGCGCAAAGCAACTAATCGCTAAAATACAACTACTAATGACATTTCTGCGTGGAAATACTAAAAACTGAAAGAAAAGACAGCACCTTAGGTAATACGGGAAACTCTCAAATGAAACATCAATGCTTTCAGGATTCAGAATCCCCTGCTGTAAACTATCTTTGTATGCCTGTCGTCTTGTTGACATCAGAATCATTGGGGGATCTGAATCCTTCAGTTGGTATCTTATTTCCCTTCGGTCATCAAGTATTTTCGAAAGACTACTGCTTAAATCAAATTCAGATGAAGAACCAGCAAGGACTCGAAGGAGTGGTCTCAACTCATATGCTGATCCAGCAATCTTTCTGTTTCCTATGTCAACAGATGCATCCAAACCAGGACTATCAGGACTAGGATTTTGGGTTGCAGAACTAGAGGAAGGTACAATTGTTTTCTCCCTTGAAGAAACTCCAGCCAACTCATCATTACTTTTTGCATCTTTCATGTTAACTTCTGGAATGCAATCATCGGGAGCTCCACAGAGAGAAGGTATGGTGGAAATCTCAGTATTTTGCGGCATTTCCTCATCAGCTTTGGCTGGAGGTGGTATGAGAGGTAAATCTTTTTGGAAATCAGATAAAGAAGCTAATATTGATGCTCCTGTGAATGCTGAGGGATCCCCGGATCTAGCCTCAATCTGAATCCCTTTTAGTGGAGCTCCACGAGCTTCTAAGATATTTACTGAGGATAAGCCAGGAGCATTTAAACTATCATTACTGAGCTGTTGAAAAATCTAGTATTCATCAAGGAATTCATTGGCCTCAAGAGAAAAGTGTCAAATTTCCATTGAAGTACATACCAACATCATCATATCACTGCAAAGAAAATATTTTTACTATTTTCTTTGTGCCAATAACATGGCTTTATAGCCAAAACAAATTAAAATTCTAAATAACACTCCAGAGCATTTACTGACAGTAGTTGTATTAGAAACATAAAAAGGATACATAAGCATGCTTGCCAGAAGAACTGAAAACTACTTCATCACCTCCATTGACCACAATCATTCCTGGTTTCTGTAGGAGTTTGCCATTTACTTGGACTGCTCCTTTACCCCCAGTTACCTCCAATAAGGCAGCAGATGTACCTCCATTCTACACAGTTATTATGAGGACTTTAAAGAAAAGAGCAACAATATAACATAAACACATTTACTGATCCATAAAGCAAATGACTAGTTACATTGTCAATGTTTTGTAGATAGGAAAAACTTGAAGTAATAAAATAAACATGCACAAACTGTACCTCTAACTGTTTTAGTTTACACAATGTGGCACTGACAGATGGATCATTAATTACTAAATCGCAGTTACGGCTTTGACCAACAGTGAAAGGAGTGCCACGCATTTCTTTGTGAGGATACTGGAATTTACATAACACATAAAAGCAACAGGTTAATAAATTAGCACCCAAAACCATTGAAATGCTATGATAGACCTTAAGAATTATACATTGCTGAAAATAATAAATAAACATAAAATAAAACCCATAAACATCAGCATTTTATCCAATTCCTAACAACATTTTGCAGGAGGTTATAAAAAATATTCTGGAGGAGTATAGGAAATAATTTTCCATGGCAGGAAGAGAAAAAGCAACCCACCTCAAGAAGGCAATTTCCGCTTCCAATAAAATTCCTTAATTTCTTTTTCTTATCCTTTTTAGATAAGCAACCTAGAGGAAGAAGATGATAAACCATTGAATATAACATGAACCATCTTCTTACTACACTCATTCGAAACCCCACAAACTGGAGATTGCATCTTATATTGAATATTGTAGCATTGTTGATGGAAATGCTAGTGAAAAAAGCAGCATGCTAGATATGTTAATTAGACACCGTGAATAAGCAAATCAAGGTAATCGGGTGCAGTTTAGTGATTCAAACTCCAAAACTGCTGAGTACCAGTTCCCAACTTTTTTTCCAACATCTAAGGGGCCTATTCAAAGAACAGACAACCTCCATGCCAAACAACTTTTTAGCTAGAACACAAATACCAACACATCATTAGCCTTGTTCAGAGGAGAGAGAATACTACAAAACTGATCATTATGACTAACCTTATTATACAGAGTGATGAACTGGGGAGCAGATATACGCAAAGATACCCAGAGGTTCATTCACTCCGACTTGAAAATTTTCATCCCTAAATGACAATTAATTGAAAAGTGCAGGCCCTCACTAGACAGCACTTGAAGCCTCAAAAGACAAGCTTCAATCAAAATTCCCACCAACTATCCAAACTGCGACATGTTCCAGACAAAAACAAAGTCTCACTTTTTATGCTTCAAAGCAAACAGGCATGACCTGCACGAAACGTCACGCGCAATCACGAAAAATGCCAACTTGCATTGAAGATTTTCCCTTTTTAATCTCACTATGAGACAATTATTTTAACTTTTAACCATCATCAAGAAGCATTCTTAGTTCCTATCCTCGGGAATTTAAAAGATTTTAATGCTGCTGACTGCACGCTTAAGCTGCACTAGCTAGAAATGCACTGCACTGAAGACTGAGGCATCCAAAAACTAGCAGAAATATATATCTAACATATCTAACATGTCTAGCAGAAATTCGCAGAAGGCTTTTCAGGAAATTCAGGAAATAAAGAGAGACACACCTGAGAACACTGTGAAAGCAATTTGCCCCATGCAAGTTTCTCAAGTGGCTTAAGAGGCTTTGATGGGGCAGATTTTATTGGTGCGGATTTGACTGGTCGCTTCTTAGCCCGGGTCAATGAAACACCAACCGTCTTAGATATCTCAGCACTTTCACCTAAAACAATTAGAAATCACACTAAATAACATAACACACACAGAGCAACAACACTTGATCAAACAAACACTAACCTGGAGATAACAAGCCTTCAGCTTCAGGTTCAGGGGATCTTTCCGCAGCATCAGTAGATACTGCCTCTGAAACGACAGTCAGATGTGGATCAGAAGATTGCAGCTCAGGGTCTCGGGATACAGAGATGGATTCTTTGACCGGAGATAGAGTTTCAACGGGCAGCTCAACCGTTGAGTCGTTCAGTGACGATATAGGCTCAGCAGCAGCAACAGTTGAGGTGACAGAAGCCGCCGGCTACGTTCAATCCACAAGTAAATATCAAATCAAATCGTGTAATAAAACCAAAACCAAGAAAGAAGATAGAGGAGCGAAAATCAATCAAGAAACACAGATTCTGTTCGATTGTACCTTAGATCTTTTGGATGAGGATGGGGGGGAAGCGGAGGGGAGAGGGCGCTTGGAGGAAGAGGAACTGCGCCTGGTTTCAACCATCGTTACGTTACGAGACTCTGCGCTGTGTCTTCTGATCCAAGAAGAAGAGGAGAGGAGGCTGATGTTTGTGAGACCAAACAAAGATTGAGAAGATAGATGGAATGATTGTTGGGGATCAGGAGGGGATTATGAGGATGGAGCCAGCCAGGCGGTGGTCCGAGTTGTGGTGTTCGGTTGAAGAGGTTTGGAATTGGAGGTGCTTATTATGAATTTGGATGCTACTATATAATTTTTGTTCTTGTAATAACGTGCGTTATCTATTCTTCTTTAGTACTATAGATAAAATCACATTACTTAACAAAAAGCCTCTATTAATTTATAAATTAAAATATAATTATAAAATTTTATATATATACAAAAATAATCTATCTCGTATAAATTTATTATGTAACAAAATAAAAAAAAAATATTATAAATATATCATTTAAAATAATAAAAATATAACAATAAAAAATTAAAAATAGATACTAAAAAATGAGTATTCTGGTTCAATACATATAATTAAAAAAACTAATTTATTTTTTTAAACATATATTTAGACAAATTAACTGATTAGAAAAATAGATAAATTAAATATATAAGTTTACATGTCAGAATCTTTTATATATAAAAGAAACCACTAAAGATGATCCATGTAATATTGTGATTTACACATCAAAAAGTGGTCATCTCTTTTTTTTTTTGACAATGGTAATGTATTATATATCATTTCGATCAAAATTTATTACATTATTAAGAAAAGTTCAGAAAGATGAACCCCAACCTAAAGAGTTAGACATGAACAAAGCTGCCCTTATAATAGCATGCGCAACATGGTTGGCCCTATCTTTTAACACAACAAATAGCTATAAAAGGAAAGGACCTTAACGAGCATTTAACATCACAAATAAGCAAACACTTTATGTCACATCTCAACCGTCAAAGACATATCGGAGCGGCAGAGCTGTAATTTAAGTAAAATACAATTTAATTTAAAAAAAATAAAAAGTTAATTAGAATGGACTAAATTGGAATTGGCATAAAAGCTTATAGGACTAAATAGATAATAGCCAAACTAGGATTTAAATTAGAATGGAATGGAGGTGTAAGGACTAGAAGGGAATTGGGGAGTAAGTTTTTGCTGGCAGAGTTTGAGGAGAGTGAAAAACATGGGGAAGATGGCATGGTTTGGGATTTGCTTAGTTGGCAGAAGGCCAAGCTTTGACAATTCATCAACAGAAACTAAGGAAAAGCTTACCCAAATTTTCAAATATCTCTTGCCAAGACCAGAGCTAAGGCGAAGAATTTTGGCTAGGAAATTGTCATCTGAGTGTATCAATAAGGTGACTAAGAGGAAAGCAGAAAGATTTACTGAGGGAAGAGGAAAAAGGAAAAGTAAAGTTGATGTTTTCAGTTAAGTAAAAACGAAAGGAAAATTTAAAATATCAAATTCACATTCCTTCTATTGTTTCTTGAAACTAATATTATTAATCAACTCCTGAGAGTCCATAAAACAGATTCAACGTGAAAAATTGTCCGATCCATAGCCGGAAACTCAATATCCGATCGGACTACCCAACAACCCTACAAGTAACCCCGTAAAGGTTAAACGAAGTTTTCTTGATCTCTGGTCACTATTTGACTATTTTGAGACTGGAAAAAGACCAGCGACGTCAAGAGGAAAAGATTGGTACCTTGCTTGCTGCCGAGCTCGACCGAAATCAATATTGGGCCTAAAGGGGTAATCGGGTTTGGTGAAACCCAACGCAAATGAGACCGGCGAGGAAGAAGATTGAAACGCTGGAACATACCGCATTTTGGAGAATTGCGTTTTGGCTAAAATGACAGCATTTTGGAGAATTGCGTTTCTGACCCCTGGAATTAGGCACGGTAGAAGGTGTAACCACTGAAATTTTCATAGCTTTTCAATTTGCCCTCCCGTGTTAGTAAGCAACGCTTGAACTTATTTTAGTTTTTCATTTAAGTCCAACAGCCTATTTAATTGAGTAATGAATATTATTTAGTGATTATTATGTGAGATTAATTAATTGAGGACTTAGATAAATATTAGTTGTGTTGTTTAAAATATTTAAAATTATTTTTAGGGTCTGGATTAAAGGAAAAGAGGATTGAACCAAAGGATTTACGGAGATTTAGCTATTAACGGATTTAAAACAGGTTCGATAATTTGATTATTTAAATACGTTGAATACTCAAACGCATTATTAGATTTTTATGCTTTGATTTTTGTGTTATAATGTTGTGTTGAAATATTATTTTCGTATTGGTGAATATATTAGTTAGTAAAATAATAAATTGATTTATAGTACAGTTACGTATGAAATTAATATTAGGAATTTGAATTAAGTCATAATATATTAAGTTAAAATACAAGCTCTACTTAGTAGTCGAGATAGAACTGGTAATGATAGCAATATGATATCATACTAGCAGTTGCACATTTAGTTATTAAAGGGTCGATGCCCAAATCATTCAGGGATCAATGGTCATTTGTCTTACTTTCATTAGTTTAGCGTAATACTTTGTAAAGTGAGAACAATACAAATTAATAAGTAATAATGAATCTGTGAACATAATTTGGAAAATACGGTTTGCTTATTATGAGGATAAGTAAGACATACAGTAAATGAAAAGACAACCTATTGGTAAATAGATTGTTATAGCAGTAAATAATAATTTATGTGAATAAATGGATTTGAGCTTTGTATTCTTGTTTTCAATTTTGTTAAATAAATAAAGTACTCGCTGAGCAATCGAGCTAGGTGAGTTATATGGTGTAACTCGCAGGTTAAGGTATAACTAGCAATGAATGTGCTGGTCTGCCGTTCATTTGAGGACTGTTAGGAGGTGATTTTGGTTTATGACATTATGTTATATTTTATGTACATTTGTGGTTTAGTTTGGCATGAATATAGTAAGGCTTTTGTAAATAATATGTAAATTAAGTAGTTGGCCCACAAACGATACAAGCTTATTGGAGTTAAATAAATGAATAATAGTTCTTAATTAGTTAATTTTAGATATTATGCTTATTAGAGCGTGACATTCTGTCGTAACTTTTCATAAGTCGGGATGTGGTGTTACACTTTAACCTTTGCACCAATGGGAGATGGTCCAACTGCACTTTAATATTCTCCAAGATAGCTTTTGTTTTTAGCCATCTTAGAGCATCCTTCAAAGATAAAGCTTCAGCAACTTCTGCATTCAAAATCGATCCACTACACTTCATGCCCCCACCTCTAAAAAGGCCTTGCTTATCCCTTAAAGTCCAACCACAACCACATTTAGTCTTAGACAATCTGCTAATATCCAATCTTCAACGAAACAAAATCTCATTAACATGAAGTAATTCCAGCATAAAGCGCCAAATCAAGTTCAAAATTGTTGCTAACTGTATATTTGACAAGAATCAAATTCAATACCTCAATACTCTATACTTTTCATAGAATATAAAATGAACAATATGCTATATTCTGATTGGATATACATCAAGATTTTCAGGAAGCTTCCATTTCCATCTTAGTGTTTACCTATTATTTTTAGGGAAATTTATAAAAAACTCCATATGTTTTACATAAATTACATTTTCTTCCTTATATTTTTTCGTCAGACTAAAACCTCCCTCTGTTTTAATTCTGTTAATATTTTCCTCCTTTCTATCTATTTTTCTGTTAAAATAACGGTTTAAGGACTAAAATGTAATTTTTATGCGCCATTTTGTAAAAAATCAAAAATTAAGGGACCGTTTTGAAACTTTCCTTTCTTTAACCTTGGAAGGTGCCGCCGATGCTCCTCCCTCCACAGCTGTCGAAAATTGCCGGAAAATACATTTCTTGCCGGATTTCAAATTCGAGAGCACAATCAGAACTATCTCACTGTAAAGATTCCAAAAACGCAAACACATTAAACAAAAAATACATGGATTTGCCAGAATAACGCAAAATAGTCCGGGAAGTTTGCCGAAAAATCACATCGGCAGAAAACTCAATCAATCAAATAAATCTTTACATGAAATCAAAGCTTAGGAAAATGTGAGTCGATTCTTACCAAAATCGGAGCAAGAAAATGGCCGGAAAATCAATCGGAAGTTTGAACACAATTCTCGTTCCGGCCACAGATCGAGAAAGATACTGGTACTAATCGAAAGCTTGTAACGAGGGAAGTCCAAATCTGCAATCATATCTGCCATCGGATAACCGGAGCTTGCTGGAAATGGCTTCGACAATTTGGTTGCTTCTCTCTCCTCCATTAATGTCGATCTCTCTCTTCTTTCTCTTTAATCGGTTGCTAACTTGAAGAAGAAAATGAAGAGGATGACCTTGTCGAGGGGAGTTGATCGGTGAGCTCAGATTGGCCGTCCCAGCTCTAGGACGGCAGTAGCAACTCTATGTTTAGTTCGGCAGAGGAAAGAGAAAAAATGGGAAGAAAAAAAATTAGAAGAGGAAGAGAGCGAAGATTGCAGCATTGGTGGGGTTGCTGGTGGTGTGGGGGTGGCGAAGGTGGTGGCTAGTGGTGGTGGGGTTGATGGTAGTGGTTGCGGGGTTGATGGTAGTGGTTGCGTGTGCTGCTGTTCAAGGAAGAAGAAGAAGGCAAATTGCCAATCAATCCTTAATGTCTTCAGATTTTCCAAAATAGTCCGTAAAATTACATTTTGATCCTTAAACCGTTATATTAACATAAAAATAGACAGAAAGGAGGAAAATATTAACAGAATTAAAACAGAGAGAGGTTTTAGTCTGACAAAAAAAACATAGGGAGGAAAATGTAATTTATGTAAAACATAGAGAATTTTTTTGTAAATTTCCCTTATTTTTATAGTAATCACCAAATATTTAAAACTAAATTTTAAATTAAGAACAAACTTTTATAAAAGCTACTCAAATTTTAA
Source organism: Croton laevigatus (assembly GCA_949640765.1). NCBI lineage: Eukaryota > Viridiplantae > Streptophyta > Magnoliopsida > Malpighiales > Euphorbiaceae > Croton > Croton laevigatus. Next base: position 61,944 of record CATIWJ010069046.1, on the reverse strand, counting down.
CAAATTAGCGAAGGCAGAGCTTGCATTTTTTTTTTAATTTTATTTTCAATACATGATTTATATTTATTATACTTTTATCTATAAATGTGATTTTTCTTTTTTTTTTTATAACATTTTTAATAGAAATTCTTTTTTACTCTGTTAATGAGTATTTTAGTCTTTTTCCTAAAAAACTAAAAATATTGTGCGGTTTGGTTGGCGGATTTTTCTTTTTTATAATATATTTTTAATATAAATGAGAATAATATTACTTAAAAAATATAAATTGAAATAATATTTCTTAATAGTATATTATTTGAATTTATATTATATTTTATATAAGTGATAAATAAATAAACTAATATTATAATTAAAATACACTTAAGAGAATACAATTATAAATATAAATTAAAGTAGTATTAATCAATAAAACATAATTTAAATTTATAAACAAATAAAAATATTATTAATAAAAATTTCATTTAAAATAATTCTATTTAATTATCTATTTTAATTAAAAATTAAAAATTAAAAATAGTAATTAGTAATTATAATATAAATTTATATATTTTCTAAACTAAAAAATTAATCCCATCAGTAAAAATGAAATTTATGAACAAAAACTTATATAAAAATATCTATCTCCTACATATATCAAAATAAAAAATAATAGATTTTCTACAATTACAGCATTTAAAATAAAGAAAAATTAAAAAAAAAAAATTTAAACGGAGTACCCTCATACAATGATTATAGTAACAATAAAATTTATGAACAAACACAAACACTTATATAAAAATTTCTATCTCCTACACATATCAAAATAAAAAATAATAGATTTTCTATAATTATATCATTTAAAATAAAGAAAAATTAACAATAATTATAGTTTCTCTTTTTTATTTTTTGTTTTTTAAGTTTTACCGTAAAATTAGATCATCAATTATAACATGAAATAGCGAAATTTGATTTTTCCAACTTAATTAATTGGGTAAGGGTTGATTACACAAAAATTATAAAAAGTTAATATAAATGTAGTTTATTTATTAATGATTACCAAAATATTGTAAAAATAATAAATATAAATAAAGTTTAATATAATAAAATTATTCTTGCTTATATATATATATATATATATATATATATATATATATATATATATGTGTGTGTGTGTGTGTGTGTGTGTGTGTGTGTGTGTGTGTGAGGAACAAAATATAAATATTGAATGGCAAAATATTGCAAATAATTTATTATCATTAATTTATATTTAAATAAAATTATAAAATATGCACTTGAAATTTAATTAATAAATGTATGCCACCTATAATTAAAATAATCCTATATTAATTTAACATAATATATATATTTTTTATAACTTTGTTTAAATTTTAAACAATTTAATAATTATTAACGACATAATATAATTTTAACAATGAAATTCCACCTATAGATTACATTTGAAATAAAAACATATAATTCATTTGTTTTATATATTAGTTTCATTTCTAAAATTTATTTATAAGAAATTTACATTTAACATATTACATACAAAATTTTATATTTTAATAACATATTGACAACTAAATATTATTTTAGCTCAATACAATATCATCTTAAAAGATTATATTACAAACTTCATTTAAAATTTCGTAGAAATTATAATTGTAAACTAAAATTTTAAGATTGTAAATTCATTAGTATAACATTTATGAAATATAGTGTACTTTTCAATTTTAATTATTTGATTATTGTTTAGAAAAAAAAATATATATATATATATATATATATATATATTATGTGAACTACACTAATATTAAATAATTATTATATTCATTATATGAAATGAAGAAAAGTTAAAAAAATATAAAGAAACATTAAGCAAAATTAAATTTTTATTATATCTAGAAAACTTATTAATATTATTGAGATTCATTAATTAAATTTTTTTAAAAGAGCTTCATTAATTACAAATAAATAACGTTTAAGTTACAAATATGATGAAAATTAAAATTTAAAAAAAATAGAAAATTTGTAAAAAAGGAATTTAGACAATAGTGGATCGAGAGCGTTTCTGAAAAAAAAAAAAAAAAGGGTTTGTGGCTCTCCTTTATATTTATTTAAGATAAGATGAATGTCGACATTATTTTAGCTTTATTTTATTATTAATACTTTTAGGTATATTTATAATTTGGTCCCTGAAATTTATATTAATTTATAAAATGGTTCCTGTGGTTTGGAAAACCTATAAAAGGATCCTTAAGATTTGTCTCCGTTAGATGTTCCAATCCTTTTATCAACTATTACTCACTTTTCTGTCAATTTCCAGCCAAAACTCAAAAATGCCCTTAGGTATAACAAACAATTAATTTAGGCAAATTTATAAAAACCTCCGTATATTTTAGCATAAGAGACAAAAACCTCCCCATTAATTGTAAATTATACAAAAATCTCCCTGCATTATTTTTCCGTTGACATTTTTTTCGTTCTGGCTATTTTTTTCATTAAAATAACGGTTGAAGAACTAAAACGTAATTTCACGGGCCATTTTAAAAAAACTAAAGAAATAAAAGACTGTTTTGAAAGTTCTCCTACCTTCTTCCTCCTTTAGCCTCTACCTCCACCCTCACCAGACCCAACTTCTCTCCACCGGCTACCTTCACCGTTCAAGACACAACCGTTGATCTGGACTCCACCGTTGATTTCTTTCTTCATTGTCGTTTCTTCTTTTCCCCCTTCGTTGCTCCATGCCTCCATCAACACAACTCCATCGCCGTCTCGCTTCACAATCTTCATCAACTCCACCATGAGATGCAACCAACAGTTCAATCGACTCAGCCTCCCTTTTAAAGCCTTTACTTAACCACTAAGCCAGCCACATCCGCTGTTAAGAAGTCAAACTAATTCACAATCAGTGTCTTTTATCTGGGATCGCAGGGATCGCCACCCCTATCTTTGAAATTGCATCTGTATAACCAAGCTCCTCCTCCTTCTAGCAAAAGTTTTTTTTTTCATTTCTTTGATTCATTAACACCAGTTTCTTCCACCATTAATAATAGTCTCATCTTCCTATACTAATAATTTCAATGTCAGGTCAGAAATCCCCAAAATACACTGAATAATATCACTTATAATTGCTTTATTTCAGTGATTTCATATAGAGGTGTGCAAAATCCGAACCGAACCTATCAACCCGACCAATCTGAATTTCTAAATATGATATAAATTCGGGTTTCGGGTTCAACCTGACCAAAATCGACCAACCCGAATTTCTAACCTAAACTTCGTCGTTTCCCTTCTTTTTCATTGGAATTTATTGATTCTTCAAAACCTAACATTATAACATATCATTTCATCTTCTTCATTCCACTGCCCCATTCTTTTTTCTCTTCCACTGCCGCCACCACCACCACCTCTTCTCTGCCACTGCCGCCACTGCCACCACCTTCTCTTCTCTTTTCTGCCACCACCGCCCCTTTTCTATTCAGATCGAGGAGAGAGGAGATCGAAGGGGAAGACAAGAAGTGCTACACTTCTTCAGATCAGCCGACGAGCAAGAAGCACTGCACTTCTTCAGACCAGCCAACGAGCAAGAAGCGGCGCACTTCTTCAGATCAGCAGACGAGCAAAAAGCATCGCCCTTCAAATTTATGTTGAAGCTCTGGGTTTTGGTGAATTGGTATTGTTCCAGATCTTTTTGTGCTGTGAATTTAAGTTTGTGGGCTTTTCGTGCACCGTCTCTTTTGCGTGCTTCCAGATTTTTGTGCTTCGTCTCTTTTTCTTTGGTAAGGTTGAGAAAATCAGAGAGGGACAATGTAGCAATTTTAACTTAGTTTATTCTTAGCCTCAAGATTTCGATTGATTTGTGATTTTGATTGGTTCTTTTGTTCTTTATATTCATATCCAAACTCTTTATTTTATTTCAGTAAAAGAAAAAAACATTTGCATTTCTTTACAACTTTATCACTTCATCTAATTCATAACAGGAAAAGGTAATCATCAAATTCAAATATGAATATGATTTTGTTGAAATTGATTTTTTTTATTGTTTTCAATTAAAGTTTGCTAGGATTTTGTTGTGTAAATCGTTTTGGTTTTGTTCGGTTTTTTCAGGTAAAAGGGATTGGGCTCCGAATTTTTTCAGGTTGTTCGGGTAGGGGCCTAAAATTATATCGGTTCGGTTCAGGGTGGAAGATAGTGGGAATTTCGGGTTTTGGTTCGGTTCGGGCTGACTGATGCACACCCCTAATTTCATATATGGGTTTGGCTTACCTTACTTCAATTTTCTTTTACAAATAATTAATTTGTCGAAAAATCTACAAAAATATTCGTTTCTTTTTATAAAATTATAAATTTAGGCTGATGGTTTTATTTGTGTTGAAAATTTAGGGGAGTAATAATAGATATAGATGTGGGTTTTGCTTGATTGGGAAGTTTGATTATGGCGGAGCAAGTTCTTGGCAGCGTGAAGGTGGCTGGTGGAGAGAAGTTGGGTCTGGTGAGGGTGGCGGTAGAGGCTAAGAGAGGAAGAAGGTAGGAGAACTTTCAAAACAGTCATTTATTTCTTGAGTTTTTCAAAAGGGCCCGTGAAATTATATTTTAGTCATTCAACCGTTATTTTAACAGAAAAAATAGCCAAAATGAGGAAAATGTCAATGGAAAAATAATACAGGGAGGTTTTTGTATAATTCACAATCAACGAGGTGGTTTTTATCTTTTATGCTAAAATATAGGGATGTTTTTGTAAATTTTTCATTGATTTATAATATGGTCATTCCTCTTTTAAAGAAATTAAAAAATTTTAGAAAAATCCAAAAAAAAAACTAATTCTTTTTCATCTTTGTGTTTCTTGTTCAAGCCCACCACCGGAGATAGTTTAGAAAATTTATCGTCCATTCCCATAATATGTAGATGAAATTTTGTTGGACATGCTTAAGAAATATTTGCTTTTCAACCAATTCCAAAAACAGAAAAAAAAAAAAATGAAATTATGATATGATAAAATTGTATTCAAGGGGAAAAAATAATATCTTGCACAAAAAAAATACATCAAAACTCACGAATCTACCAAGATCCAGTTAAGGAACTTGCTCATTTGCAAGAAAAAATAATTCATCAACAAGAAATCTAAAGTTTGTGGCTTTTGGTAAAAAAAAAATCAGCAAATATAACGAAAATTTGGTAATAATATTTACACTCACTTTACATATTAAAACAATAATGTGCCTCGGAAGACAACACAATGAAGGCAAAACAGAGGAGATAAAATGAAGAATAAATAATTTTTTTAATAATTTTAATTACCTTCACAACACAATATAGTCAAACCAATTTTCCGGTTAAAGTTTCATTTTTCCAACGCGATTTCCATCTATCCTCATATATTCCGGCATTTTCATACCTGAAACAGAGCAATAGAAGGATATGTTGGCAACGTCTCCTTGCACCTGGAGTCCGTCGACCACCACACCTAATGGTAGCAGCAGCTGAAATTTGAACTTCACTGTCGCCATCTTCCTCCGTGTGGTACTGTTGCTAATCTTTGGCAGACCCTCTATTTTTCTTTCTGTATAAACACCAAGTGTCCATGTTTAACTCCTGCTAGATCTCCAAAACCATAAGTAACATATACCAAAAGAAACAAAACATCATAGAAACTATCATCTTGTACCTCTTTGTATTTCTTCACTAAAATAGACATAATCGGTGTCGAAATTGATACTATAAGAAAGTACTCGGTACAAGGAGTCAAAATATACTTTCAGATTTCATAATGGTCATGGAAACCACTAAAAGAATGTCGGAAAGTTTTAAATTTATTTATTCTCACAATGATTTTTCGATGACTGAAGCGCCCAACGAATGTCGTGCGGGTGCCATGGTGATCACCGAGTACACATTATCATATGGTGGCGGTGGTTTGTTGATCTGATAGGTGGAGAAGGCAGCGGTGGTGCTCAGTGGCGGATTCAATATAGAATAAGGGTAGACAAGTGTCTACCTAATAAAAATTGTAAAAAGTTAGCATAGTAGGCTGAGTTTGTCTATCTAATAAAAATTGTGAAAAATTGATAAAGTAAGCTTGAGTTTAAAATAATAATAGACTAATAGTAGACACAAATTGCTTTAATCAATGTGTGGAGACATTGCTTTAATCAATGCTTTTTGGCGTGATATATACTTATATTAGATAATTTTTTAAAATATTTTGAATTATTATATGTTATAAACTTTATATTTTACACAATATCTTTATATTGTTACTTTTTTTATCAATTTATTATTAGTTTTAATTGTTTGATTTTTTTCATATTTTATATCCCTTATAATTGTGTCTACCAATTTGAAATTTCTAGATCCGCCACTGGTGGTACTGGTTTCTGGTGTCGGCAACAAAGGAAGGATAAGAAGAAGAGATAAGAAAACGGAGAAGAAGGAAAAAAAGAAAGAAGGGAAGAAAAAAAATATCTGGTTTTTAATTTTATTTTTTTTCCTTTTCTCCTTTTTATTCTTTTGTTTTCATTTTTTTCGAAGGGTAGTTCTGTATTATTGAAAAATGAAAGTCCAATTTGTTGACTTTTGACAGAAAATGGATGGAAAAAATGACATTTTGACAGAAGGACCGGAATGTCTAACAGAGGCAAATTTTAGAGATCTTTTTATAGGTATTTCAAACTATAAGGACCATTTTATAAGTTAACACAAATTTTAGGGACCAAATTATAAATCTCCCTTACCTTTTTATTTACCAAATTTAAAGTTTTTATTGTAAGCTAAAAAAGTTGAGGGGCCGGCAAATGTGGGGTTTTGTTCAAACTAGGTGGCTTAGCAACTGGGAAACAGGTATGTCTATGCACATGTTGTCAACTTGTTACGTACTTATATTTCGGCATTCCTCTCCACATTTGTTTATGTTCATATTTTTGTGCAATATATTAAATTATTGATTTTGTTTATTAATGTTCTCATTCTAATAAAAAACATACTAGTAAAATTGGATTGCTTTCAACATTTGTTAGTCGAAGACCAAGTAGATGTCAATTTATTTTTATTTCATGAGTTTTAATTTTGTCGTTTCGTAATCTGAATAAATCAAAGTTTAGTTTAGCAGTAAATGTGTATAAAATTTGGACATAAACTTCATAATTAATACCTCTTTTCATTGTCTCAAAAAAAAAAAAAAAAAAAAACCTCTTTTCAACTAAAATTTTTTGCAGCTTAATAAATAGTAAAATTAAAAATGACTATTCAAAAAAAACAAAAAATTAGTAATAAAATTAAATTTAGTCATGACTGGACAAGTTGGTGGTTTGGTTTCATTACATTTGAAAGCAATCCAAGTTGAAAGTTGCATGAGTTTAACTAACCCCAGCCATAAAATAAGTATGTGAAGAATTAATGATGGGAAAGCAATAAGAAAGTATGTTTTGATTTGCTTCATCTTTTTGGAACCAACTTGGAATTCATGCCTTGTTGTAGATTTGTCAAACTTTTTTATCCAAAAAAAAAAATAACACTTTTATATATTTATTCATTTTATATTCCAACAACGAATTTGGAGTAATTGCCAACTAAATCAATAAATAGTGTGATATGACTCGTCGTATTGAGTTGGTTGACTCAACCACTTGCATTTGCATTCAGCAAAAACTATACTACTAGTACTATTTTTTTTTTTTAAAGGAAAGAACTATTCTAATCTATTTTGCTTATTTTAATTTTGTAAATATAATTAATTTTAGAGAAAATTTCATTTTCAAGTGTTGAGAGAGAAAGTCTATTATACCCTTATTACTTTCATTCGTTTCCATTTAAAAATTGCACTATAATGAGAGACAAATTATATTTTTTAAAGAAAAACAATGGGAGACAAATTATTGAAGTCACTAAATATGTGCAACTTTTTAAGGTTTTAAGGGGTAAGTAAGAATGGAAAAATTACTAAAATTAGGGACTCAACTTTTCTCTCATATAAAAAGTAACGTCATCTTTTAAATCCAAAGAAGTACATTTTTTTAGCTATAATTATGGATAATTCATATTTTATTATAATTTTTATCAATATGGTATGGATATTTAAGATATTTTAATCAACTTGTTCGGAAATTAATGAAACAAATCAAAATGATATTTATTCCATACTTTTTAGAAAATAACTTACTTGAAAATATACTCTCTAATACAATATATATATTGTTTTTATATTTAAACAAATTTATCTTATGAATATTTATGATATTTTAATAAATAATTCAACGTGTTGAGAGTTGATAAAGTAAACCAAATGATATTTATCTTTCACTTTCTATAAAATAACTTCCTTTCAATTGTATTTTTTGAGAACTTAATTTTCTAGAGAGTATTTGAAATAATAGTATTGTGTTTGGTAACACTTTTGAACAAATGGTTGGGATAAATTTTGAAAGAGGTGGATGAATGGCAATTTTTTGGCTTTTCCACTTATAAAGTGTCCAACAATTAAAATTGAACATGCAAATTACAGGTGAAAATTTATACTTTTATCATTTAAATTAATTTTTGTGTTAACCAGAAAATAATAAAATGTGAGACTTATAATTGGAGAAAAGCCCAATAACATTTCTTCACGATGCCGAATGTATTATTTTTCAAGTGTCATAAAAATGTATCTGTGGCCTGTGTGGGTGCTCTAACCCTCATATAGCACAAATTTAGAGAGCATGATATTTCATTGTATTTAAATATAAAATTTGAGTGATTAGTAATCTGTCAAAAGAAAGAGAAAAAAAAAGAAGAGAGCAGCGAATAGTAAAATGATGAAGATACAATACGAGTAAGAAAAGAATTGCATAGAAATAGACATAATGAGTCTGTGTTTCAATTCCATAAGAAAAATTCTACTATTAAATTCATGGTATTGTGGTTGGGGCTAGCAGAGTTAATAAGACATTTGTTTACGAGTCCTAATAAATTGAGTTTGAATTCTTTATCTATACGTGAATGTATGAGTTTATAACTATATTAAAAAAAAAAAAAAGTATTAGATCCACCGTATCATTTCACTAGTGTTTTGTGTCTGATTAGGCTTACTAATAATTCACCTTTTTTGTGTTGAATATATATGATGTGTGCAGTAGTAAAGCTTCTCTCCATATCACCAATTACATATTTCCTCGCAATGATGGGCCGGCTGTTAATCCACGTTGATTACCATAAATGGGCCTATCTATCAAATTTTTAGGTCCAATGGACGATTTTATAAGCAGATGGGATGTATGTAAATTGAGTCTATTAGATTAGATGCCACAATTTAATCCAAGGGTTGGCCTAGTGGTGAGGTAATGTCACCAAAGATCAAAGACCAAAGGTCTTAAATTTAAACCCTCTTGGGGGTAACTAAAGGCAAAAAAAAAAAAGATTAGATGCCACAATTTTCAGTTTTTTTTAAGTGATAAGGGATTTTGGCGTAATAGTTCTAACAAAAAAGAGTTTTATAGACAAAAATTGTCAAAAATGCTAACTTAAAAGAAAATAGACACTTAGATTAATTTAACTAAAAAAAGGACACGTATAATTATTATATAATATTAATTATTGTATTGATTTTATACAAGTAAAAAAAAAAAAATTTAGACTTATTATATATGTATTGCATAATTACTGTATTATTGTACAATTATTATATAACTACTGTATAAATTTTGTTCAACTAATATACAGTAATCATTTTTCCTTTTTTTATATATATATAAAATGACTGAAAATACTTTAAAAATTTAATGAGATCGTATTTTCTTTTCAATTATGTCGTGTGTCTATTTTTGGAAAAAAAAAATCACATTTAAATATTCCCAAGTACGTAGCACTTTTATGTTAATTTAATAAATAGCATTTTTTTCTCTTTTACAAATATGCCCCTAATTAAAGTATTATTAATTTTTATTTTTCTAAACCAGCTGTTGGTATATAAATTTATTTTCTTTTATTTCTTTAAAAGACTTCAGTGTCTTGCGTCTCAGCACCATTGCAGAGCCACTACTAATTGTCAGAAAATAAATTTATTTTCTTTTATTTTCTTCTAGCCACCATCATTGCTGGTCTTAGTTGTCGGAATATCACTTTACTATTTTTGTCTATGAAGTTCTTGAAGCTACAAAAGATTCCAGTATGGTGGTTCCATCTAATGACCCACCACAAACCGAACTTAAGCTTGTAAATCAAATTTTGACGGTGCAATTTGGGTTACTTACACTTCTCCATAATTGTAAATTTCATGAGATATTTTGAAAAAACAACTCTGGTTGAAGACCTTGATAAGGTTGGAATTCACAGTTGCCATAAACAGAAGAAGAAGTTGAATTTATTATTTCAGTTGCTGATGCAGAGAAGTTGCAAAATCCATCTTCCCAAAGTAATATCCTGCCTCATTTAACTAATAAGATTGTGATCATACACATAATATAATTAAATCAAACAATATATAAACTTAATTTACTAACCAATTTCTTTTGTTTCCTCTAGACCTGTCATAGGCTCCTTGACCATCCCGTCCAAGGAAAAAAAAAAATCTTGTTTATTATGAATAAATAGAAGTTTGATTATATATTATCTTGAAGTAAAAGAAAAGAATATATAAATAGGTAGGTACTTACTTGGCAGGTGGGTAATTTCTAGGAAAGATCCTCCTGAAAATAGCATAAGCCCATCCAGAGCTTTCGTGAATGCATAGACTACGCAGTGTGGCCACAGAAACCGCTTCAAAACTCTTCTTACTACATTGATTTGTACTTCGCCGATGATTGTAATTCACCTAATGGGTCTCTAAGATTCCAGAATATAAGCATAAACGGATTGAAAGCATAAACCGACTTGAACACTTCGGTTGGACCTTTACCTCGTTAGTACAGATAGATCTCCACCTCCGGCACTTTCATTGTCACAGTTCTCAATTTTTGGCTTGCAGCGAAGGAGGAGATGTTTGTTACGTCCATGAAATTGACCAAACTCAAAATCCGACTTCTATTTTCAGCGACAGATGGAGCGATTTCACGTTTAGTACTTGCTAGAATATTCGGTTTTATTTTTTAACAAAGTTCAATTTGGTATATTAATGGTTTTTTGGTAAGAAAAAGTAAAATGTATAATGATCACAAAATAAAGACTAAAAAATATAATATTTATAATATAACAGAGACTAAATATTTAAGGCCATCTTCAACCGAAGGCAAAATGGAGAATTTCCTTCTCTAACCGGTATGTATATTCCACTTTCCATAAAATAATTTTGGAGATCCAAATTTCAGTCTCCAAATTTAGAGATCTAAATTGGATCTCTATTTCACTGTGCATAATTATTTATTATTTTTTTATGTTTTTTTTGAAGAATTAAATAAAAATATTAGTATTTTATTATTTAGATATTGAAATTTCGAAAATAGTTAAAAATAAAATAAAATAGAGAGATATTTTTTAGAAATATTCTATTTTTAGTCTCATATTAAAAAAATTTTTGACGAATGGTTGAAAATAGCCTAATATATTCAAAACAGAGAGCTCTTTTATTAATTGTGATATTGCTGGGTCAACTATTCTTGCCATGATACTTGTAATTTCATGTTTGCACAACATGACTAATCTTCAAACTAATAACAGGAAGTGAAATTTGGAAGGAAAAAAAGTCGGAATCAGATTGTATTAATAAAATTCAAGTTCAGATTCTTCCGATTAGTACTAAGGTCTGTTTTTTCCTCACAAACTTTTCACTGGGCTATGGCCCTTTCTCTATCGACACTGGGCCCGTTCACGCTTTCATCAAAAGCCTTGGTAATCCTATCAACCGGGATCAACGGCAGGTACGCCGCTCCTGTATATCCTCTTTCCGACGTATAACCAACGGCCTCATTGTATCTCTCCGACCAGTAAGCCACAGTAGTAACTACAATATGTGCCGCCTGAGGAACCAGAGGCAGCCAGTTCAGCGATCGCCATGCTGACACCGCGTAACGTTCAGCCACCGGCTCATACTTGCAGTAGAGCTCCTTAGCCGTCGGTTCATACTGCGTATACATCGCCTTCACAATGCCCTTAGCTGCATCCACCACACCGTCTCGATGAACTTCACTAGCCATAGCTCGAGCTTGGCTTGACGCTTGCTTCACAAGCGACGGTACATGCTTATCCAACTCGGAAACCGACTCGTCGACCTGTAAAGAGCAGTGATCAGTATAGGGAGTCGCACTACAAATAGAGAAAAATATACTTTTGGAAGTATGGAGCTTAACCTTCCGATCGACGAACCTAAGAAATTCAAAAGGAACGTCACGGAACTTGTCGTAGACCGGTCCCATAACAGTTTTGACGGTGCCCTCAACGGTTTCCACCCCTGTTTTTAGCGGGCCGGAGTTTTCCTTTGCGTACTCGTAGACGGTTGAGAAACAGACTATAAGACAGATCGCCGCCACTTGAATGAAGTCTAAATATTTGAGCTTCGTATCATTCTCTTGAATCTGCAACTGGATTACATGAAACAAATCAATAAAACTAGAACCTAATCAATAACACCAAGTACTACTACTGCTTACCGTCTCTACTTGTTGCTTCTCGTCGGATTCCGCCATTTCCGTCTGCTTCGTAACAACTTCTGGCTTCTTAACTCTATCTCAAATCGCGTGATTGTAAATTTTACCGAATCAGGCTTCCAATAAAAGGCAAGTCGAAACTAGTCCCGTTTTATAGCAATTCTAATCTCAACTACAAGGTCAATCGTCAAAATCAAACTACTACTCAACGTGGCAACTTTAGAATCGTCGATTAAGTCAAAAGAGTCCACACATTGAAGTTCATCTTCAACCCGTTGGATTAAGTAAGTGGACGGCCTCTATCAAACGTGAAAGCAAAATCTGTCATGTAATTGCCACGTGGAGAGAAAAGATCGATACGGTGATTTCTGTAAGCGGTACTATGGCTCCGTTAAAGGTACGTGTCAAGTAGCGGGTGACGGAGTGTGAAATGGTGTCTGTATGGCACGGATTGCTATGCACCCTCTTTTGGCACGAGAGACGAGGTGATGCCTGTTTATCATCACGTCATTTATCTGGAGATTCCCGGGTGATGTTCTGATAATTTATTTGGGAGTATTGATAATTTTTGTTGTCCAATGAACAACTTTTTTTTCATTTTTCTCAAAGGAGTCACTCAACTATAGAAAATATCCAAATAAGTTCCTCCCATATTTGAAATGCATCAAATGAGTGTTTTGTGCCACGTGGTGGCTGAGCTCCAGTGCCGACTCATAAATAAGCTTCCACGTCGGATTCAGGTATGAAAAAGCATGCCACTGTAAAGGGGTTAGTGGGAAATTAAGAGGGTGTTTGGATAAGTATAAAATATTGAAGGGTATGAAATAAGGGTTGATTTTACATTAAAACTTGCAAAATATCTCTTTTGCTTTGAAGGAAAATATAGGGTGTGATGTAAAAATAAATTTATTTTTACACCAAAATATTTTCCTTTCAAATTGGAAGGAAACTGAATAGTAATAAGTTGATGAAACAAAAAATATAAAAATACAATATTTAATTTTTTGCACTCTATTTATTTTCATTAAATCCAAACAATAAGTGTAAAATAAGGATGTTTCATTTTACTTCTTATTTTACATCTCACTCTTATTTTACACTCATTCTTTTTTAAATAAATTCTAATGTAAAAGGGTATGTTAATTACATTTTGAACCACAAAAAGTCTTCTATAATTAAAGTGAATTTTTTCCTTTTTTTTTGGACAGAGGTATTTTTAACTCACCACTTTGAATGAGGTAATTAAAGTGAAGTTGGTGAAGACAGATACAAAATCTACCTTCTCTTTCAAGTTTTGAAAAGCTCTTGCAGTAGAAAAACTCTAAACAGACTACAAAGAAAAGCCTTTTGATCGTGATGTAGATTACCTACTTTATAGATTGTTTGAAGGTATATTTGGTGAAGATGTAGCAAACATTTGGGAGAGGGGGTTCGAAATTTCAGTTAGATTGCATTACAGTTACGAGCAAGATTTGTAGTTTCATATATCGAGTGAAGTTGAAGTTGACTCCAGATAGATTTTGCTAGTACGGTCCAATTCTAATTGAAAGTAGCAGGTATATGATGCAATATGTGAATGTAAAACATATAATTATATTATATCAATTTGCAGGTAATGAATGTGAAGCATTTTTATTTGATTAATTTTATAAATGCATTAACATAATTTTAGATTTAAGTCTGAAGCATTATGATTCTTTGTTAAATTAAGAGTCCAGTATTTCAATTTGGACTTTTTTGTTGTAGGGCGAGAAGTATTTAATTACTACAATTTTTATTTCAATTTATGTAGAAAAAGTTTAAAAACAAATGGTACCATTACCATGTTTTGATTTGTGCAAGGTACAGGCCCTCCTCCTAATCTTATGCTTGCACATCCACCTTTGGAGACTTTGAGTCAGATGCAAAATGGAAAGGGCGATAGCATTACAGAGGCAAGCAAAGTTACGAGCGATGCAAAGTTGAGGAGAGCAGGTAGCGAGCTAGTTGTACAACAAACAAGAACCAACATGTCCAAAATGCAGGGCCGTCCCCGAGAATTGAAGGGCCTGTTCTATTTTTTAATTTAGGGTCCTGAAACTAAAATTCATTTAAACTTTGAACTAAAAAATAATTATAAACTGAATATAAATGATTATATACTGATTATAAATAAAAACTTTTAAATTTCTACTTAATAAAATAGTTATAATTTTTTTTTCCAAAAAATGGGGCCCTCCTCCATGTGGGGCCCTATACAGTTGAGCTGTTTGCACACCCTCATGGACGGGGCTGCCAAAATGGAGGAGGGAGCATGGCAAGCAGGGACCCTAATTCCCTGTTCTAAATTATTAGTTTCCTTTGATATGTTTAGGGCCATTTGTTGTCAATGAGGTACTTTTTGATTTGTTCAATATTTGTGTACCTACAATTGCTTTTGTATAACTGTTAATTAGTGTATTTTGAGGTTGTAATTTGGGGACATTTGCCATTAAGCTCCAGTTATGGTTATAACTGCCAATTAGTGTATTCTGAGATTGTAATATGGGTTTTTTTTTTTTTTTTTTGTGGGGTGGGTGGGGGAAGGGGAGAGAACATTTTACCATTAAAAATCTTGTATTTGCAGGTATGTGGCGTATATATAAATGGAAAAAATATTTATAAATATTTTAATTATAAATTTTTTTGAAATGGATAGACTGATTTTGGAAGCTGGACAAGAATATATACGAGCAATTTATATAAGTATTAAGTGTCCCGTGAGATGGACAAGATTAGTATATACCTAAGTACTGACCAATAAATTTACAATAAATGTTCTCTCTTATCTCCATACCTTTTTATATTATGTTTAGAGGGACTATTTGCTTTATTTTAGGATGTTTAGGTTAATTCATGGCCATAAAGCTTATGCTAGATGTCTTGGGATCTCACATATTTTTTAGCTAATAATTCTCTATTCTTCGTTAAGGCAACGCATTGTGAGATTTCACAAATCTGTTTGATACCATTTTTTATTTCATATTTTTTGTTTCTAAAAAATAGAAAATTATTTTCACCTTTTAGTGGTTTTGATTTTAAATTTTTGTTTTCATTTATTTTTATAACCAACACATACACATATATTTTATTTCAAAAAGAAATCCATACACATATACAAACAAGATGAACTATTAAAATATTTAAATATGTTATTCTCAAATACAAGAATTCATAATAATGAATACACAATTTTAATTAAAAAATAACAATCAATATTATAAGTTTACCACAATTACCAATTGTCTAGCTATTTGATCTCGAAAGTTATTCATTCGTCGAATATGAGAAATAAGAGAAATTATTTACACATGAAATTTATTCCATATAATAAGAAAAAAGAAGTTTTATACTTGGTTGATAGGGGGCTATCTCTGTTGTATGACCATGGATTAATTACTCCGTTAAATTAAAAAAATAGAAAAAAAGTTGAATAATTTTAATAATTGTTAATTTTTTTAAAATAAAATTGAATCAATATCATTTTCTTTAAAGAATTTTATAATTATTTAATATAATTCTTTATTATAAAAAATTCAGGTAAAAAATATTTGAATAGAATAAAATTCATTATAAAAAAAGTAAAATTGTTAGAATTAGAATTTTAATTCATTATCAGATTTTTTTTTTGTTGATTTTGATATAAAAAATATAAGTATATTATAGATAATAGAGTTTGCCCATATATGGGTGAAAAATATGAAAGCTCTTATTTATAAGAAATAGAAATTATGGAAATCATAATTTGTGGTTTTCAAAAAATGGTTTTTTGTTTTAAAATCACTTCTGAAAATTTTAAAATAAAAACTAAAAACAACAAAACACCAAACAAGTTTCCATTTTTTTTTCCAGAAAATAAACGGAAAACAGGAAATAACAATCAAACCAAACGTACCCTAAAGAATTGCTTGTTAAATACAAATTTAGTTACGGTCAATTAGTTTAGTATTCTAAATCCGTTTTTTGTCTAAATATTGATGTTGCTAGTCGAATTAACTTACTACCCTCGTTTCACAATAAGTTTCTCAACTTCCAATTTTTTATTTTTTCCTATAATAAGAGTTCCAGTCCTAAATTATAATAAAATTAGATAGTGATTTTCTTTTTATACTCTTGAAATTTTAATAGATAATAAGTTTTGAAAGTTGGATGAATATTTAAGTGAATGGTGCATTAGTTATTCAATACATAAATTTTACATTTCTAATGTAATAAATATATAATAACTATAATTTCTTAATATTTGTGAAAGTGAAAGTTGGAACATTTATAATAGAACATAGGAAGTATATGCTATTTTGGATGTTATTGCCGCTGTAGGACACTTCGTTATCTAAGTTTGCCTTATATGATTCAGAGTAACAAAAGACAAGTGTTTTCTTATATTCAGAATAGACTGGGGGCTAAATGAAGTAATTATAATAACAAACATTTGTCCCATGCATAGTTAGAAATCTTTCTTAAATAATTTTCATAAGCTATTTTGCTATCCCTATTTATGCACTTTTTTTTTTCAAATAATTTATACATAAATATAGTACTATCTCTGTTTTTCTCATTTCTTTATATTCACTTTTTATTAATACTAATAAAAATCAACTTTTCACCAATACCAAGGCATAAATAATAATAAACAATTACTAACCATTTAAAAAAATTTACTTTTTCACTAATACCAATAAAGAAATAATAATAAATAATTACAAAACTTAATATAAATGGAAATGTAAAGAATTTAAAAATACATCCAAAAAGGAAATATAAACAAATGACAAATACGGAAGTAGTAATAGATATCGCAAATGATACTGATTAACTCTAAAATATAAAATAGATTAAATTGATATTTTTGCTCTAAATTTAGGAGGATAAACTGATAAAATGCTTGAAAAATGGACAAATCCAAAGTCACATGCGAGTCCAAGGCCAAATTGAACATTTAAGCAATTAAATTTAATGGAAAAAATTAATTTGGGATAAAATTTGATCGAGCTTCTAAAATTAGGGTGAATTTGTTTAAACGGTCAAAATAGGGTGATTTTGTTACAAAATGAAAATTTGGGGATTAAATTGTTATTTAAACTCAATTATTGCACAAAGTTTGAACTACCCCGGCCTGTCGTTCAATGACAGACCAGGGACACTCAATTGTTGTTAGGCGATACGACCAGTCGTCCACATAAAGCGAGTAGGGCTTAAGCGACGCTGTTTAGACGAGATCCAAAGCAAAGCTCAAATTCGAAAGAGCCAACCAATTCTGACTTCTGAGAAGGAAATGGATGATCAGAAGACTCTTATGAAGCATGTGTTCGGCGAGTCATCGGAAAGCGAAGACGATGAACAGACGCAGCAACAAGAGAATTCGGTATGTGCCAACGATGGGACTCACTTGACCATCGATCAAACCCTAATTTGGGAATCAGTAGACGAAATTAAAGGTTTATGGCTGCTCAGAGACTTCCTGTCTCCACAGCAGCAATCTGCCTTGCTTTCCTATATTCAAGACGGTGCGTGCCATTTGAGTACATTCTGCTTTCAATTAGAATTTTTTCCCCTTCTCGTACATTTGCTAGAGCATGTTCAGTTTTGAGTTTCCTAATTTGCGAGTTGCAGTGCAGAAGGGTGGTTCTCAGATGCCTCCAACAATCAGGTCCGTCTTAGAAAGGATTATGGTTCTGAACTTGGATTGACAATTCATTTAATTTTCATAATAACAATTGAATATGTGATTCTGAATTTTCTTGTTTAGATGATCTCAAAAAACGCTTGTTCCTGAGATTTAGTGTTTGTTTAATGATCAGGACTTAAACATGGGGAAACTTGGAGAAAAACCCTTTAAATCTTGGAAACGGCTGATCGAATTAAACTATATATGCTATATTTCCAGTTTTAATTTTCATATCACTTGTTCTTGCTTCTTTTAAGGAATGTATATAAAAAGAAAGCACTACTGGCAAATGTATCAAGTAGACCAATGCTTTGTTCACAAATGTTACACTTAAGCTGATGGTTTTCAGTTTTTTGTTCTTACACATGCTGGGTTTTTGCGGTCATCATTCATTGCAGGGTTTTTTTTATGTTGTTTGGCAGGCTATGAGATTTGGAGATCTCCCACCTTGGGCCATTGAACTCTCTAATTCTATTCGTGACGCGGCGCTTCTTGATTCGGTTAGATATGACAAAGACAACCAATTTATGTCATCAAACCTGTTGTGGAGAGAGCCGCTATTTGACCAACTAATTGTAAACGTATATCAACCAGGTGAGGTGCGATTACGACCCCTATCATATTCGTAGTTCAGATATTTTATGAACAAAAAGGTTTTGGCTTTTCATTTCCTATTAAACATAACTTCATGGAGTTCATGCTTGCATCAGAAATTTTCATAATGATATTCAAATATGTGATTTTTCCCTCGTCTCTGCTTGCATCCGTTGGCAATGGCACATGGGTATTAACATACTTCATACATGATCTGTCTTAGAAAAAAAAGACAAGTGGGTATAATGATGTACATTTATATATTTTTCTACTAGAATTGTTCTGATCAAGTGGATTTAATTCAACGTAGTAGCATCATAATAGTGCAAAACTGCTAAATAGCTACCTTTTCTTCTTCTTTTTTTTTTTTGTGATTTAGGGTCCCAAGGATGGAGAGCCATTTCCCTTACTAGTGAAAGGTTTCTGGGCACAATTTAGTTAAGAGAAACGAGTTCTCATATACTCATACCATGTAATAAGATTGTCATGTAATAAGATTGTCTTCTTGGATGCTGGCTTTATGTTCATATGTTGCTTAGCCATTTAGCGATTGGGATAATCCTCCTTGCATCCTTTGATCAACTTGTTTTAGATTTACACTATAATGTAGTCCCAGGTTTTTCCCTTTTTCCTTTCTTTTTTTTTGGTGGTGAAATGAGAATGCGTGTTTCTGGCATATACAGGGGATCTGTGCACATATTGACCTCTTGCGGTTCGAAGATGGAATTGCAATCGTCTCGCTGGAGTCATCATGCGTGATGCATTTCACAAGAGTTTCTGACGACGGAAATGAAGGGAAGGACCAGCCATTGGCAAGGGTTCCTATTTACTTAACTCCTGGATCTCTAGTTCTGTTGTCCGGAGAGGCTCGTTACTTATGGAAGCATGAGATTAATCGCAAGCCAGGGATTCAAATGTGGGAGGGCCAAGAACTATATCAGAAAAGGAGAACCTCCATAACCCTGAGAAAGCTTTGCTTTGTTGAATGACCAGGTGATTGTGCTTATTTATTTTTTTAGATAGAATTATAAGTTTTGGTTTCGCCGAAATGTGAATTTCTTTATGCCATGCAAAGTTATATTTCTATAATCGATGCCTGGTAAAGAATTATAAGAAATGTCTTCCAAAATCTCAAACTTTTTTATAACATTTCTAAAGATCTTTTTACAAGAAAAAGGAGACCTCTCTAATCCAAGTTGACAATACAACATAGCATTTATTTACATGGAGATAGCCAGAAAAGAAAATAAAAGGGAAATTTTAACCAAAAGAAAATAAAAGGGAACCTTGTACAGGATCAAGTTCTGCCTTGGATTTGCTGACCTCCACTTCAAAGGAAAACGAGTTTAAGATTTACGATGGCTAAAAATGCAGCCCAAGCCAAACATGGTTTCACCAAATCACCGGCGATTGGATTCACCTCTTTGAACTGGCGCGAACACCCGACAAGAGCTCCAAACATAGCCAAGCAGGCGACCAACCCGACCCAAGTAGCGCCCATCCGGAGTACAATCGGATCCCAGGCCAATCCCAATCCTAACTGAGCCAAGTAAAGAGAAAGTGCCGTTGGCCTTTTATGAAACCCTCCTTCAGCCCAGACGAGCCAAGCGGATAGACCCATCAAGAAAGTCGAAGCGAAGCAAAAAAAATGCAGAGCCCAAATTGGGGGGAACCAGAAAGGTTTCGATACGGCGCCGTATCCGTGACTGGAGCCGAAGAAATAGATTTTAATTAATGTCAAAGAGAGAGGAAGCGCAACCGCAATGGCAAGCGATCGTATACCACGTTTAGCCATGGCCATTCTTTTGTCCCGCCTGGTTTTCATATCTCTATCGGTGTTAGCGGCGGCGGCGGTGGTGTCGGGTCCGTCTGTATCTCTGGTACGGTGTTTGAGGTCTTGGGAATCCATTGATGATGATGATATTTGAGATAGAGAAGTGAATTTGTGTTGCGAAAGGAAATGGAGGGATATAGAGTTTATAGAAAAGAGCGTGTTTTTCTGATTGTTGTGTTTGGGAGGTGGGAAAATAAAACGACACGTGGGAAAGATATACGTGTGTGGAAGAGAAGTGCCATCAAGGAAGATTGGAAGAGGAAAGAAAGGGGGAATTGGTCATTCTATTCACATTACTTACAATTGAAGTTGTAGTTCGAGATTGTTCTTGGCATAATTGATTGATTAATGAATGGAAATAGGAGTTTGGTCCTTACACGTGGCTTTTATGCTGTATAGCAAATTAACAATTGTAACTTAAGAATAGTAACTAGATAAGGGATGATGCTGGAAGCCAGAGACTGGGGCTTTTCGGATGGTATAATTATAATTTTGTCTTTATTAAAAGTAGACTATACATTGGTATCCTTAATCAATCTGGCGGTAGAATGTGGTAGTCTAGGAAGGTAATTTAGTGATAAGATATATTTTTTTAGGACTAAGATTCTGAATTCGAGGTTTATCTCAATCATTTTCTTTAATTTTCTTTTACTATAGGATATATATAGGAGTATCTATGATAAAAAAAAAAGAAAAAGAAAAGGATGAGCAGCAAAACTGGGCCAGATATATACTGTCGTGTTCAGATAACATTCTATTTCTGCAATTGCTACACAGAAAGGTGTTGGGAATTTCAAGTATGAGAGGATGACTTTATTTTTAGAAGACAGGCTGAGTATGACTATATTATTATTGGTGGCGAATGGCGATAAAGCATTTCAGTTCTCAAAATATTTTTGGGAAAATTATCGCTGAGATTTGACCAATATTATTAGTATTTCATTAATGGGTTTGTACATGCATAAAGATAATCGGATTTTACACCATTCATCTAATATGTGATTGTGTTAACTTTTCACAATATTTAAGGAATTTTCTGCAAGTCTTTATTTTTTTTGGGTAAATTCACATATTATTATGTCCATATATAACAAAATGATCTAATAGTTGGTTAAATAGAGCCGAAATATTGTAATCTTATAACAATTGGTTAAATAGTGCTGAAATATTGTAATCTTATAACAATTGTGGGAAAAAATCTAGTGATGAAATAGTAACATTAATCAAAATGATGAAATCATAATTTTAACTATATTTTTTTGGAAGTTTGTCTGGTCTCCGAGCAATATTGCACACCTGAGAACAATAGAAGAGTCATCCAATTAATGGGATTTTCACACATTAAATGATCCGAAACCAACTTTCTTAATTTCTGAACTTTAATTGACAATTATTGAAAGAATAATCCAACATAAAAAAAAAAGGGTATACACTCCTTTTTCGTTGGTAAAAAACCACACCTAATAATAACAAGGAGCGGTTGGGAACAGATTTTATTAATTAGTAAAAGAAAAAATGTTTAAAAGTCCTCATGAATGGTGTGTAGTGCAGGACTCCAAGAAGAACGTCTGCGGGTTTCCTTGAATGCATTAATCCTGAGAAGGTGCTTTCGGCGCTGAACAGAGGATGATGTGTTGTTGGTAACCGATTCCAGCATTTGCTTCAAGTCTTGTTTTTTCACTAATATCTTCATCCTCACAACTCCATCTTCATTATTGGTAGCTCGCGAAATGATGCTTCCACCGTTGGATTTGGCTATGGATTCCAGCAGATTGTTCCTTTTAATTCTACTCTTTGCCCTTTCTCTCTTTGGAGAACCTCTGCCTTCTGCAACTCCCAACAAGTAATCCATTTCAATACATTACTATGTTTTTTGTGTTATTAGCTTTTTATAGGCATAGCTTATGCATCCACATATATTAGAATATTGATTTCGACTTTTGTTTCTTAGCTGCATTTGCATAACATCTCACTTTTATAATCATTTGATGATTTTGATTTATTATAATATTAATACCTATAATGTAATGTAATAGTAAGTAAAGAAGCCTCACATGCAAACC
Source organism: Croton laevigatus (assembly GCA_949640765.1). NCBI lineage: Eukaryota > Viridiplantae > Streptophyta > Magnoliopsida > Malpighiales > Euphorbiaceae > Croton > Croton laevigatus. The sequence continues at coordinate 39,234 of CATIWJ010069046.1, read as the reverse complement.
CTAATATTACGCTTCAAATGGCAACGCGTAAACTAAATATAACTAACTTGTATAAAGACTTATTTTCCCCTATAAGAGGGGATATTTAATTTATCTTATCATCCAAATGTTATTATCGTAAATAAATAAATTTTGTCCGGACATATTTATTTTTAAGAAAAACAAAATAGTGTGGGTGTTTAAAGTTCAAACTATATATATCAATAAGGGTATTGCGTGGTTGTCATCGTGCATTCTACGAAGATGATAGGACGTGAGGTTCTCAAATTCGATTTTAACAATCAATATGGTAGTCAGGGAAGAGCTACTCTTCTGTGTAGCTTACATTATTATCTGGTTGATTAGTGACATTTTTTATTATATTAAAAAAAAACTATAGATATATATTAAGGTAATTTAATATGTATATTTATACACAGAAATGATGAAATAAAAAACTATTAGCCGAAATTAAGGGATGATGTAGTTTTAATTTGGTTAAGGTAGGTAAAGGGTGAGAGAATATCCACCTTAATCTAGGTTGGATCATTGAAATTGCAATGAGTTTAGTTGTTCGTTCCTGTTCTTTCGCTAATCAATCATTCCTCAAAATAAATATTAAAAACAAAAAGAAAAATCATTCCTCAATTCTTCATTTTCTTCTTCCATCTCAACCAACTTCTTTCTTAGATGTCAAGTATTGTTTAATACAGTAGTTTGGCAAATGAATAATAACCTAACACTTGGCTTCCTCTCTACCTGTTATGATAAAGTTATGCTATTCTTCTTGTATTTGGCATGCTAGTCAGCGCTTGCATTTTCAGGACATGGAACTTTAATACTCAAATGTTCAAATTGGATAGACATAAAAGTGTAGTTAGAATTTCAAACAATGATATGCAATTTAGCTTTGCTCCTAATTTTAACTTTAACAAAACTTTAAAGGTGAAAAAAAAATCTGTCATTTCCCCTACCTTTTGCCACAACTCCCCTCTCCAGAAATTCAAGGTTCCCGCACGTCATTTTTCGGTCCAAGGCAGTCTATTTCTCATTTTATTTAATTATTATATTAATGTTTTCTAGGGGTGAACATAATAAACCAGAAACTGCAAATGGCCCTAAAACCGAATTGAAATAGAACTAAAATGCAGTTAACTGAGTAGTTCGGTTCAGTCTACAGTGGTAGAGACCTGAAAATAGAATATTTTCAGTCGGTGTTCAATTCTGAATGTTTGAGAACTGAACTGAACCTTCCCTGTATATATACTATTTTTCCAAACCAAATATGCAGCCGCTGCCTCCTTTTGTCCTTCCTTTCTCTCTTTCCTTCAATCTCTCTTCCCCCCTTCTTTCTTTATCTCTTTGTGCCTCCCTCTTCACATCTCCTTCTTTGAAAATCCAAGGCATAACACACACTCCTCCTACTCATCTTCTTTCTCAATTAAAAAAAAACCTAAACCTACCCTTCATTCTAGCGCCACTCCTCACGTCCATCACCTCTGCTGGAGACGACGAAGCTTTGAACACCAACAATGAAGCAAAAGAAAGCCTAAACCTACCCTCTATTTTCATCTTTGCTCGTCTCAGTCATCACCTACGTCGGCGACTTCGAGGCCATTGTTGGAAATTTTAGTGTGTTTAGTCAATTTTTGAGCATAATAATTTATGGAAAAATTTGCGTTTTGAATAATATGAAATGTGTCATTGTATTTTACGCAATGAAAGCGTTCCAACAGTATATTTTATGCTCAAAACGGATTTAAGGTGAATGAGAAATTGAATGTTTAAATGGGTTTAAAGGAACCAAATCCCACATTGCTTAGGAATGGGGATGTTGGTATGGTTTATAATGAATGATCATTTTGTGAGGTGTAACATTATAAGCTTAAGTTATACACTCTCATGCACGGAGGCGCGTGGGGGGGTGCAAATCCCAGTTCGGTCCAGCAAGTTCCATGGCGTGCCCACACGTCATACGCGTCGCGAATGCCAAACCAAATGAGCTTACTTTATCCTTATCCATTCTTAACAGTTTTAATTCTATCCGAATTAAACTAATTGGAATCTGACTAGAACACCGAAGTCTCCATCTTATCTCTCCACAGACTGCCTATATAAAGAGGTGCTGGTTTATATTTTCGCAAAATAGAAAACAGTTCCACGTTTTTCCTCTTACAAAATTCCGAATTTTATTCATTAAAATCTGAAATTTTCCTATCTATTTTCGTTGGGCAGTCTCTAGATTTAGGGTCCGGTGATAAGCTCTACTTGCAGTTGTGTTCGCCTACGCTCGCTGTTGTATTCTGGGAGACAGTTGTCTAGTACGGACAAATCTCGTCTTAAGGAGACTGTTCATACAGACCTCAGCTTTTTTGTATCTCCATCTCCTTCATCGGTGTTAAGGTTTATCGTTATTAATTTTCGTTTGTAATTAATTATTTATTATTTGTATTGCTGCAGTTTCTAACCATATTTCATAGATCTGTTTATTTATTTTATTTCAGAAACTAACGTGTTTCTAACAGCCATAACACTTTGTAACAGAGAGTGTTTGAGGTTGGTGACAATGGAGGTGGAGTTGATGTTGGGTATGGTTAGATCGATTTCTCCAATGGAGATTCCCATCAGCGACCGATGCTCCTACCTTTCACTTTTCTGGTGCTTCATTCGATGCTTCAATTCAATTTCAATTTCATTCTAATAAATCTGAAATTGCTTTGAAATTTAGGACTGATATTGATGTCTTGTTGATTTGTTCTTACTCTTGAACTAATGTTCTTATTTTTGGAAATTTCTAATATCACAGTGTTTAATTTGTTCTTGTTGCATGAAAATGTTATTTGTTTTTTGTTTTTTTTTTTAAATTTATGAACTGAAGCATTTTTTTTTTTTAATTTTTGGTTGTGATTGAGCGGAGAAAGATGAACAATTTTTTATAAAGTTTTGTAAGAGAAAAAGGGGATACTGATTTAAATAAATTTTATGTGGTGATGAAGCTGGGATGGTGGAATGATAGGAGGAAGATGACACAATATATTATAATTGATTTGAAATAAAGAAACAGAATTAATGTCAAAAATATCTGGAGGAACTCTAACTTTCACCAATTTTTTTCTTGATTGATACTGTGCATTTTATGTACACAAACCATAGTAAGCTAATTTAATTGTTATAAGGGGATGAGGTTGGCCAAAGCGGTTAACGCTCTATCACTTATTATCAAAGTGCTTAGGTTCAAATTCTTATATGCTCATCTCCCCCCTCCCCCTTTTCAACTTGTAACTATGTAAAAAAAATAAAATAAAATAATTTAATTGTTATAAAATTCGATTTTATAACTGAATCGAATGAAATCTAATTGAAATATGCTATTCGGTTTTTATCTGAACGGTTTCATTTTCAGTTACTAATTTATATATTTGGTTTTCATGCGGTTTGAATTTTTTGGTTCAGTTCAACCAATCGGAAAAAAAAAAAAAAAAAGCTCAACCCCAATGTTTTCTTTAGATTTTTTTTTTTAAATTGTCATAATACATTTTTTTTTTCAGCATTTGAGACCGCCCCAAGAGACTCCAAATTTACACCAAATCAAAAATTATTTGGTGAATTTTGTCTCCACCAGATGGCATTTTCTCCAAAATTTGGTGTTTTGCGAACAATGTCACACCAAATTTGGTGTGGCACTATTCACACACTATTATTATTCGGAGAATATTATATTATTGTTTTTTAAAAATTTAATATAATTTATTGTGTTAAAAAATATTTAATCGGATCTCTATTATTTTTATATGTATAATTTTTCAATTAAATTCTTAATGTATTTATATTTGATACTTATATTTTTATTGTATTTAATTTGAATATTAATTATAATTATTACATAAACATTTTTTTTTTGTCAAATACAAATAGTATCCACAATTTATGATATTTATTTGTAATATATTATATAGTATATTAATTTTTGTGCGAAATAAATAAATTACTATATTACTTTCTATCTTGCTTTGAAAGACATATTGTTCTGATATGTTGTACTAGATTTTTACAATTTTATGTATTTTTGAATGCTATTTAGTTTATTATAGTTTTGTATTATTTCCGTTTCAAAATATAAGTAAATTTCTCATTACATGTTTTTTAAGAAAACCTAAAATTCCCCCAATTTATAATTAATTAAATTGGCCATAATAATCTTATTTTAAAATGCATAAAAGTTTCTTCCTCTTTATTTATCATAAGAAATATTAAAAAAAATAGCATTTAATATTAGTATAAATATAAAATATGCTTTATATTTTGGAACATCCTGAGATGAAAAACTTTCTTATACTTAGGGGTGGGCAAATAAAATCGGAAGCAGAAACATAACCGAAAACCGAACTAAAAATTCGGTTAATTGATTATTCGGTTCGATTTTCGGCTCTTAATATATAAAACCGAATTTATCGGTTTGGTGTTTGGTTCTGACCGGCTAAAAATCAAACCTAACCAATGATATAAATAGCTTAAAACCCTAAATCCTTTCATTTTGTTTTGCTTCTTGCCGCCGCCTCTCTCATCTAAGCCCATCTCTTTCCCTTCTTCATATCAAAGCCTCTCTCTCGTCTCTCCCTTCTTTTCCTTGAGTTATCTTTTTCTCCTTTTTCTTTCTCTCTTTCCACTCGTCTTCTCCCTAATCTTCGATCCCTTCTCTCTAGTTCTATCACAAGCCTTCCTCTCTCTCTCTCTCGAAAGCTTTCGAAAATGGAGTAACAGAAAGCAGCGGCGCTCCGCTCAGCCTCACCGTCTTCCCGTCGCCGCCTTTTCCTTCCTCTGGTGTCGTGCGTCCTCCATCCTCTGCCATCACCGCCTCTTCTTTCAAATCGGAGATTGTTATCAGCAAGTCCCTCATCTTGATTTTTGAAAATGGAGTAACAGAAAGCAGCAAGTCTCTCATCTCCTATCAACAAGCCATAGTAGCATCCTTTAAAGGTCCAGAGGATGTAGGTAGACCATGAACGCTTCTCATCTTGATTTTCGACTTGTTTAGGGTTTTCTTGGATTTTCGCCCAATTGTAGTTTAATTGTCAATGAAGTTGTGAAGAGATTATTGAGATTATATTGTCTGTTTATCTTGTTATTCTAGTTGTTGCCGATGATAATTTGTTTGTTATGTGTTTTGTTCTTGAATCTGTTTGTTTAAAGAACGATTTTAGGCTATTTTTGCTGTTTTTGAATCAGAAATTTTGATGAATTTTTTAGTTTGAAGACTATTTTTGCTGTTTCTGAATCAGAAATTCTGATGAATTTTTTAGTTTGCTGCATTTTTCCGCACCGAAACCGCACCAAAACTGACGGTTCGGTTGCTGTTCGGTTTTACTATAATCGGTTTGGTTTTTGGTTTTTAATCTTCGATTCGATTTTTTAATCGATTTATCATTTTCGATTCGGTTCACCGACCGAACCGAAAATGCCCACCCCTACTTATACTTTGGAACGAGGAGTATTATCAATTTCAAATTTTTGTTGTAGATGGGAATTTAAATATCATGAATTCAACTTTTCTAATAAAGTGGAATAATAAATTAAAACAAATACAAGATTTTAGTTTTCCTGTCCACTTTCGTTAGCAATAATTGCTAACCAAACGCTCTTTTAAGGAATTTTTTAAATATTATAAATAATGTAGCCAGGTTAGTTGAGACAGGTTTATTTGAACCCGGTAAATTTAAAATTTCACTTGTTTGGAGAAAAAATTGACCTCATATGCAATATTTTATTGACAAAAAATTGATTTCACCAAGTAAAATATGCTCCTTTTCTTCAAAGAACCCACAAACTTTACTAAATTGATTCCACTTTTTACTTTTCCATGTATAAATTTTTATTCGTAAAAATAACCAAACCTCTTATCTTGAGTACGTTTTTCTCTATTTTGTGTAACTTTTTTTTTACTTGAACTTTAAACTTATTTAATTCAGGTAGATTGAATAATAGAAACCGGGGAAAAAAAATTGAACAATAAAATATTAGGTACGAGACCGCCTTGAGGAAAATAAAACGCCATGCTAATAGTTTAAAATTTCAAATAAATTTATAACAGTCTGAAAATATGGAGTTACTAAGCCTCGTTGAAAGGGCAGAGACCAAACGACCGAACTATGAACTGTCGTTTACAAACAAGAAAGTAAAAATATCGTATTATTTCGTTGGAAACCTTTGAAGTAATGTTTTAAGTTTTCAAAACTACTGGTGCGCAATCTTGATATCGTCTTCAATGTTGTTCAATAACAGTATCTGACGAATTTCATCAGAAGAAATGCGGAGCATTCAATATTGTTGATTCTATTACCTGTTTCAGCAAACTGCAGGTCGTTTGAATTTGTTTATGTTGAAACTGGGAGAAAGGATCTGTTACACTGTCTCATTGATTTTCAAGGGTTTTAATTCCACATAACGAAGTTCAGTTGTCCATCAAGAACAGGCATATGTGACTGAAATACAGATTCAGATCAGAGCGAATTGCTATTCTCAATCATAACAATTATTCAGAAAACATAAGTTAATCTATGGCAGTTAAGTCAGCAAGGAAGGTGAAGCCGTCCCCAAGACCTAATGCTTCCGCCGCCAAATATTTGAAAAATCCCAAAATTGCCGTCGCTACGGCTTTAATTTTCATGGATGCTCTCCTCATCGCTCTTATCATTGCCTTCATTCCTTGTAAGATGATGCTATATCTTCATTCTTCAATGTTTTTACCTATTTGTAAAATACTATTTTGTGACAGTATCAGAATTTGATTGATTACCAGATACGAAGATTGATTGGGATGCATATATGTCACAGGTGCATCATGCTATCAAATTTTGCATTTCTAAACTTTCATTTGGTTAATTTCTTCATTAGTTTTATACGGATCAAATGCACCTCAAATTAACATTGCCTTCTGTTTGGGGCCAATTTTAATTTTTAGTTTATTTTCTTCATTAATTTTCTGTTTCTGATTAACCAACAGGTTACTGGGTTTCTACAAGGTGAAAGGGACTACAGCAACTTGAAAGGTGATACAGGGCCTTTAGTATACCCAGCTGGGTTTCTCTATGTGTACTCTGCCATTCAGTATATTACTGGAGGGGAAGTCTACCCGGCTCAGGTAATCTAAGTCGCTTGCATTTTGAAAATTTGACTGCTAATAACTGTTTCTCAGGGTATGATCTGTAACCATTGTGAAGGATGAAATTGATATTTGTACATTTCATTAAATGCTAACTTTTGAATGACTAATGTTCTTTTTTGGATTGGACTTTTGCTGTATAAATTGAACTTAGGGATTGTTTGTTAGTAGGAGTTTCAGTCAATGCATATTTGACTAAGTGCTGCATTCCATCAAGAGGTTGATTTTCCTGTTTATTTTTCATCACTTACTTTTAGTTATGTTGCATGTTAAGATTGTTCCTTGCATGCTTGTGTGTATGCGCACAAATGTTCTGTAAATTATCAACTCATATTTACTGTTCACTCTGTTGTTGCAGATATTGTTTGGCATATTATACATCATTAATCTGGGTATAATCTTGTTCATCTACGTGAAGACTGATGTGGTAGGACAACTTTCTTTCATTTTTTGAATGGTGCCCAGTCAACTGGTAAAACTCACTTTTTAATTGATCTCAAAGTCTTAAATTTGTAATGAAATATAAGCCAAAGGTTGATTTGATTGTGCTCAGGAAGGGGTACAAGAATGTAAAAGGTTTCCCCTCAAATTCTCTTGACCTTTAGTGGAGGAGGGGTATGTAGCACATTGTGTGGAAGATGGTCAATTATACTTCCAGACTGTAAGACTGATAGGAAAAATGAAGTATATGATCTCTTAATTATATTTTATGTTAGTCAAGACAGTGTCCATTTTTGTGATTTTCTGTGCCTCAATGATAGTTGAGAATGAGTGGTGGCAAGAGATTGTAGTGCTTAGTAATGCTAAGTCTCTTTGTAAGTAGATGGATCTTCATCTTCACAGCCATTGAGTTGAGAGAAGAGTAAAATTGAACATATTGTGGAACTGGAGGTCTTGAGGTTGAGAATTGAGATATGCATATGGGAAGGCAACTATGGATTGGACGATGTGTTGAACATTAGAAAGGCTGTGCCTGTAATATAGAGGAGGCTATATGTTGTTGAATAGTCTAAATAGTAATTGATCCCTTGAGTTTAGGTTTTAATTATGAAATCATCAGAAATATTCCTAATTCTTAAAAATTTCACTTAAAATGCTCAGGTGTCTTAATGTCATGCCAATTTTCCCTGCTGTCTTTAGTCTTGACCTTGATAGGGCTTGTCTTGCAGCTTCCATGGTGGGCTCTTATCTTGCTTTGTCTCTCGAAAAGAGTGCATTCAATCTTTGTGCTGCGTCTCTTTAATGATTGTTTTGCAATGACTTTGCTCCATGCTACATTGGCCTTACTTCTTTGCCAACGGTGGTATCTGGGGCTTATTCTTTTCAGGTGACATATACTTTCCTACCACAAGAGGTTGACGTAAATTTAGTTAGTATAACTTTGTTCTTATTTGTGTAGTGCTGCTGTTTCAATAAAGATGAATGTCCTCCTTTATGCTCCACCTTTGTTGCTTCTCATGTTAAAGGTACATTATCATATGATTACTCAAATATCTTAGACGTTTCATGATGGTAATGTTTTGAAATTCTCAAATTGATAGTCTTTGTCCTTGCAAACACATTTTTACAGGCCATGGATATTGTGGGGGTGATACTGGCTTTAGCTGGTGCAGCACTAGTGCAGGTACCAATCAACTTTATCGCCTTGAAAGCATATTTTTTATGCAGGCATGAAATGAATGTCAATTTCTTTTGGTGCTAGATTTTAAGTTTTGTCTTAAAAATACTTTTGATCTTTTTATTGTGAAGTCAGAGATCATATGTTTTAATTTCTTTTCCAATGTTGTCAGGTGAGTTGAAGTTGGACTACAGTTTATATATCGTCTTAGCAGTAAGTCATTCATTTATATAATTCTTGATGAATGGTTCTACAGATTGTATTGGGGCTGCCCTTTTTAATGTCCTATCCAATCGCATATATATCAAGAGCATTCAACCTTGGGCGGGTCTTCATCCACTTTTGGTACTATATATTTGTCTTTTTTGGAGCATAATATTCTTTTACAACTATTCCTAACTTAAATTGAAATAATCATTTGGATAAAAATAACTGAAAGAACTTTCTTTCTTTTTTTTATAAAAATGTTTAACTGTAGCCCTATATTTTCATTTAGACCAGTTTTGGGATCAAGTATTGGTACTTTATTTTCTTTATCATTTAGGGATTTTCTATGATTTTCCTACTATATAATTGGTCATTTTCAATGTTGTGTCAGGTCTGTGAACTTCAAATTTGTACCTGAAACAGTTTTTGTGTCAAAGCAATTTGCACTCTTGTTGCTGCTTGCTCACCTTGGATTGCTTGCAGCTTTTGCTCATTACAGATGGTGCAAGTAAGTAACCTAATTTTATAATTTAGTTTCGGACTGGGAATTCATAGAGGTAGTACTTGAGTCATGCATTTGTTGACTTATCCTATCTGTTTTGAGAAGTATGAAGATGACATGTGGGGTGCTTATTTTGTGATTTTTTCCCCTCAGAAACACTTCCCTGAATTTAAGCCTGTGCCTTTGGTTTATGTTGCTTCTTTATTGTTCTTGGTCTTCGCAGGCATGAAGGAGGACTTCTAAATTTTTTGTATTCTAGATTGATATCTATGAAGCGATCATCTTCCCTTATGAGTTCTAGCATTTCGTCCATTAAGCTTCTCAATGGAGAACGTGAGTTTTGATTATCCTGGTTCTTATTTTGGAGGATGGCAAGATAGATTTTCAGTTTATTGCTTGTTCTATTTACTTGCCAGTGTCTCCTGCTCTCTTCTTTATTTCCCTGTATACTGATCTTGGTCATATTAATTCAGATATTGTGACAACATTGTTTGTGGGGAACTTCATCGGCATTGTATGTGCCCGATCTTTGCATTATCAGTTCTACTCATGGTAATGTCTTTGAACGCAATTTCTGGTCTTGCCTGCTTGTCTCTCTTTCCTGGCATGCTTGCTTGTGTCTGTTTTGCCTGTGTATTTGTTTGTTTTTCTGTGTACATCCATCAGTTTGTAGACCCTTGGCTAAGTATACCTGAAAATAATTTTGTTTAAAATTTGCAACTAAATTTAGGGCATGGCTAGTATGGGTGTGCATGGGCTGGGATGTTAAGGAAATAGCAAAATTCCGAAACCCATCCCAAAATTCTGGGAGGAAACTGGGGCAGTTTCTGAGATTGTGTAGACCCGTCGCTAATGGCTTGTTCTTGCTGTGTGCAGAAAAAGCTCTATGAAAAATTAGTTTAGATTCTAAAAGATTTTCTTAATTTAGGCATGTGGTTTTTTTAGTAATTAAGCAGAAAGCTGTCCTGTCCTGTTTTTTGGGCTTTAAACAGAATTAAAGCATGGGGTCTTTTATAGCCTTTGTTGCACCACCGACTGAATATACAGACCTCTAGTAGCCTATAACTGGGCTGCTAATCATAACTGCATTATTGATGAATGATAAATCTCAGCTGTCCTCCATTTGATATTTGTTACTACTATTGATTTATCTATTTAGGCCTAGCAACTAGGTTGTTTCCCTGCAGCATGTGATTATGATTTTAAAGCTTTGGTTATTATGAGAATCTGTGTCTTAGTTGACGTTAATTTTCTTGATAATTTTTGTTCTCATTCTACATCTTTCTTTCATAAATTTTTGCTCATTCCTGTTGCAATGGTCTGACACTTATCCTACCATGTTACATTTTTCTTCAACATTGTGAAGATGAGTTATATGCTCATGTGCATGATTCCAAGTTTTAAAAAAAAATTGAACTCGGCAATTCTGACATTTTAATTTCATTGTATTTATCCTCTCGCAGGTACTTCTACAGCTTGCCTTATCTATTGTGGAGAACGACTTTCCCTACATTGCTTCGGTAACTTTTGCATTTTGCTGCACATACAAATCATTTCTTTTTTTTCTGTATTACTACATATGATACTTTTGTGTGCCATCTAAAATTCTGGTATTTTGTTGCGCAGTTTGGTTTTGTTTGTAGGAGTGGAGTTTTGCTGGAATGTTTATCCTTCAAATGTTTATTCATCTGCGATTCTTTTACTTGTGCATTTAATTATACTGTGGGGATTATGGTCTGCTCCGACTGAAAATCCTTACGTTAAATTATCAACCAGAGCGAAGGAGAGATAACGTGCTTTTTTCAGTTGTCTGCAGATCTTTGCACAGTTGATGACTTTGGTTCTGTTCTGAACTCAATATGCCAAAATTTACAAATGGCTACTTCGTAGATAGAAGGATATGCAACTTGTTGTATAATTATAATTCTTGATTTCCATTTTTTTTTTCTTTTGTTCCTTCCCCTTAAGATCTAACAGGCTAAAGAATTTTGTTGGCTATACAGCTTTAGAGGAATAATTTTACAAAAATAGTGAAATTCTCGTTGTTTCTATATTTTGTTTTGTTTTTAAAATTTATTCATTTTAAATTTTGAACATAAATAGCGCCAATTCCTTGCATCATCTGTTATACATTTATTTCTTTATACACTGAAATGACAAAAGTGTCCTTCCTGTTTAAGGCATGAATTTCTTAAAATTAAATAACTTTAAAATTAGAAGAGGAAAGAGCTTTCAATTTATTACCATGTTATTTTTACAATCATAATTTTCCAAATCAGTTTTCAAAATTGAAAGTCGCGTTGCGTACTGATTCTCCATTATTTATGCTTAATTTTTATTTTTCTTGGAAATGTGCTTAATTTTTACCTTTTCTTTAGAAGAGCTTAGTATTTACTTTAAGAATTGTATTTGATGGTCATATTTTCATTGGCATCTTATTGAGAGTGTCCTTTTTTTTTTTTTAAAATTCTACTCTAGAGGAAAATTGAAAAAGGTGGTTCAGATAAACCTCGAATCCGAAACATTATTTTTGAGCTTTCTTATTAAGAGTTCACGTCAAATACATTGGGAGAGAATTTTGAAATTCAAATTGAATAATGGCATATTGGTAATTGTGGGACATAAGTGTGGATTGTGAAATAAAAGGCTTTGCCTTCTTGCCCAGTGCGAAACTTGTAGGAAAAGCGCACAATAGTAAAAGGGCAATTTACAGATCAGACAGCCAACAATGGTGAGGATCTTTTCTTCTAGTTTTGCTCAATAAATCGATCATCTAACACTGTTATAATGCTTCTGTCGTCTGTTTTCGAATAATATGTTTGTTTTTCATGTTCTAAATCCGCTAGGGTTTCTGTTTTCGACTCACAGTTTAATTAGGAATGTATGCTCTGATGGTTGTCGTTTTCTCGTTAATAATCATTATTGTATTTTGATTTTTTTTTTTGACAAGGATTATATTTTGACTTTTTTCTTATTTTAAGACAATCCTATAAGTTTCTGATATGTTTGGGCTAGCGTTTTGATGGAATCATCAGTTATCGTTTGGAGTTTTTTGTTTCTTGGATGAAATGTGCTACAATGTAGTCAATTATTAGAAAGTTCCTCCAATAATTATAATACTACTAATTATCTTTCTGATATATTCCTCCTGGGATTTTCATTTTGATGTGTGATGTAATTGATTTTGTATTTATATTCACTTTTGCAGGATGGACATGATTCAGAAGATACGAAGCAAAGCACTGCTGATATGACTGCTTTTGTGAGTTAATTTTCATTTTCAGTGCTTAATTGATTCCTCATAGCACTTAATCCTCCTGTCAAAACATAAAATATTTCAGTTTTGGGGATGCTGCATGAATTCTGTTTTAAGTTAATGAGAGGTTTAATGCATTGCCAACTTACCGTCTACACTCAAACCGTGTTTTGGCTAGATAGATAGGTTTCCTTACATTTGAATTTGAACTCCTTTTATATTCCTCAACCCCTAGTTTGGATCAATGGAAAGTGTAGGAAAAGAGAAGAATGGACATTAGTCAAATTTCTCTTCAATTGTTCGAACAGTAAGAAGAGGAGAAATTAATGGAAATGGTTGGAAATTATAACTGAATTTCCCTTCATTTCCCTTAAATATTTTCCTCCAAGTTGGTAGGAAATGCTATTTTCTCTTTTCCTTCAATTTCTCTTCTTTTCCACCAGTGCCATCAAGGATCCAACAAATGCTAAAAAATTCAAATTGATCTTGTTTCATCATGCCAGCATTTTTTATTAGATTATCGCCTGGTGAAGAGTGTGTTTTTGTTTTACTTGATTATGTTTATGCTTTCTTACAAAATTTGCTGTGTTGATTTGTTTGCATCAACGTTTCAGGTGCAAAATCTTCTTCAGCAGATGGTGAGTTAATTACTTGGATATCTTGTTCTTTTCTTATGCTACTTTTGCTGAGTGCTGACTTAAAGTTTACTTGCAGCAATCCAGGTTCCAAACAATGTCTGACTCCATTGTTACAAAGAATATCCTTCTCATTTGTTGTAACTTGTTTACAGATTTAATTTCATTCAATTGCCTTGCCATTGAAATTGATAGACCCCTTATGCTTGCATAGGCTTTTAAATTTTACTGTTTCTGGCTGCATATCATCTTGGAAATTAGTTAACATGAAACTTAGTTGGAAGATTTCAATGGATTAGTTAATATCAGTCTTTACCTTGAGTCAAAATTCATACGGCAGATAATTTTGATTAGGAACTATCTACTCTAAAATTTGGATAGCATGTTTAATTTGGGTCAATAAAAAGGTCAACACTTGTTACTGAGCAACTTTGTAGGAAAGCTTTGTTTGTGCAGTATCATTGCTTTTAAATTTATAAACTTCTTTGTATTCTTAACTTCATTGCACTTGATGAGATGGGAGGTCGCATCAATGAATTGGAGCAGAGCATAAATGACTTGAGAGCAGAGATGGGCGTCGAGGGCTCTCCATCTCCTTTGGCACCATCGAAGCAAAACCCAGGTGAAGCGAAGCAAGATGACGATGCAGCGTAGAATTATTCAAGTCTGTGGCATCAAGTTCATCTCGCTCCAACTTTTGTTTTCTTCTATTATTATTAAAGATTTCAAAAAACTTGTGTTTACAACGAGTGTTAGGATGTTTTGATTCTGCTGCTGGAGTATCAGAACTGCATGTTAATTTTTTAGAATCTGTATGGGAAGTAGCGTATGCTGGCTGCTCTCTCTTGTAGAGGAAATTTACATATATGAGTTGATTTATGGTCATTAATCATATTGTTGACCCATGAGTGAAATAGTTGGAAAATGATTCCATAATATATTCCCACAATTTTTGTCAAGTCGGCAAAAAATCATTTGAATCTCAACTTTCTGCTGTAAAACATTTGCGTGCTTTTGATCATTATTTTTGTGACACGGGAATAAGCTTCTGAAATGAGAAGCATTTAAGATGATGAATTTCCCCGTTGGTTTTGTGATGTCTGAGCCCTGACGAAATAATTCTAATTTGCTCAATCATTCATCAATGTTTTCCGTTCCATCTTTTTTTCTGTTTCAATATATGAATATTTGATACTTTAGTTAGAGTAGCATGCCTAGGCATGTCTTTAAGTTATTACCTTTTTATTTTTTGAATTCCACCTGGTTACCAGATATCAAAAACCTAGTTTCCAACTAATTCAGATTTGAGTTCTTTAAGGTGTAGGGGTGTCAAACAGGTCGTGTCGTGTCGGATTTATGTTCCTCTCAATCCTAATTTGATCTATTTAATAAATAAGTCGACCTGATCTGTTTAAACTTTTTTTTTTTAAAGATAAACGGGTCAATCTAAAATCCATTTAACTTGATTTCAATATTAAAGCTTAATTTTATGTATTTTTTTTTTACAAAACTAATTTTATGTACATATAAGACATAAAATAATAATAATAATAATAATTATTATTATTATTATGTAAACATATTATGCAGGTCGACTTGCGGGTTGAATTTTTCAATCTGAACTTAACCCATTTATTTTCAGGTCGGGTTCGTGTCGACCCATTTAATTAAACAGTTCGAAAATTTCAACTCTAACCCGTTATTAGCAAGTTGGGTTCGTGTCGGGTTAGTAGATCGTGTCAGCTTTTGACACCTCTAATGGGGTGATACTCCCAACCCAATTTTTTCAATTTACAGGAATCGAATTCTAAATCTTGCTTAAAGAGTGTAGTGCCTCATTTCGATACTCCCCTCCCAATTTTCTCCATTCACAGTTATAGGATTTGAACCCTAGATCTTGCTTAAGAAGTGTTGCGCCTCATTTTGCTTAGCCTCAACTGGGCGTTTTCAGTTATCACCTTTCCTTATCAATATTGCTTTTTGAATGAAATGCAGAGTAATATCCTCAAAAGTAAAAATAAAAATAAAGGTACATCGTTTGTATTGAATTGATATCAAAAAACCGAAGGTGAGGAAAAATAAAATTTTGCTGTTTTCAAGCACGAGGGAAATAGATTATGAGAAACTAACATCAGTACCTTTTACTTCCACATCTACAACGTCATAGTTGAAAGCAACCTGATTCTCTTTAGACATTCAAAAACATCGTACAAATCCATTTTAATTTCTGGAATTTTGACCAATATTACAACAAATTAATCCTATGAATCATGATAATTTTCCTTGTATAATGACGTAGAATTTGTATAAAAGATAATCAAAGTCACGGTCATGGTTAATGACAATGATAGAGAAGAAGCAACAAAATCCTTACAACCAATGAATCATTTATTTCTTATTGAATGTGTTTATATAAATCATACAGAACAAGAAAACCAATAGATAGAATCTCAGAATCAACTACGGCAACGAGCAAGGGCACTGCAACCACGAGAATAGGGGTTAGCCTGTGCACCTGGCTGGCAGTTGTAGTAAGACGCTCCTCTTCTTGAACAAGGCACTGTGTTTCTCTGCAACGCTCCGTAGCTTATATACTGTGAGGTCGCCAGAATCCGTCTGTTGATCTCTGTGTCCATGTCGAATTCAGTTTCCGCTATGCACTCCGCTACAGAGCCTTCACAGTACTGTCCTCTGCTGTTGGTCGGAATCCAGCTCAGCTTATGCTCTCCGGCTGCTGCAACGGTGGACAGTAAGAAGATGATTACCAGAAATACGCATCTCATCCATTGAAATGCTGAGGTATCATTATATTCCGCCATTGTCAACGTTTTAGCTCTCCTAATCTGTTTGTTTGCTTACAGAAACTTCTTTTATAGCAGAAGCAGTGGTTAACGGGAAACATTAGTAGCACCCAATTTGTTTTTATTTACAAAAATGGCACTCGGCGGTAAGACCTCTTCACTTCTAATGCTGATACATTCAAATTAGTGTAATAATTATAGAGATGCATGGCAGTTGCGTAATTAGATGGAAAATGAAGACTTAGAATAAATAAAAAGCCAATACTGGTTCAAAGGATATGAATATAGAGAGGATAGAGATTAATCTTCAAGTCTAGGGTTAGTGCAACAACTATGAACAGGTTGGGTGTCTATTCCAAGGATTAAAAAAATAAAAATGATGTAATCAAGAACAGTATGTATATTAGTTTGAGATTAACCTAACCCAAGAATCAGAATTATTTTAATTTCAGGGTTAGCAACTAGTTAGACCTTCCTTTCATCGAATTCTTTACTTTAATCTTGCCAATTGCTCTCACCTTTAATGACCCTTTCAAAACCTACCAACATTAAACAATTAGGAACTTTTTAATACGTTTCTTTTCAACTGTAGTATTAATTTCAATTTTACCATTTACAAGTTGAGGCACGCTGCTTTACCATTAACCAAAACATATATTTTAATCATGAATTCCACCAAATTAAAATCCTCGGTTACGAAAATAAAATGGCGGTCCTCTCGGGTTCATTGTTTTGCACTTTTAAGTTTCAAATTTAGTAATCATAATCCCATCTTATACATCAAATATATCTAAACTTTATTTATTTCAAATATATGGTCGAAACTTTATTACTATCTCCATTCCAATATTAATGAGATTTTAGGACAAATTACTGTTCCTAAATAAGTGAGACTTTTTAATGTTTTTGATTGAAATAAGACGGTTTTACCTTTTATTTTGTAATGGATATAATTTACTTTTAGTGCATATAGGATCTACTTTTATAATGAATAGATGTAAGTTGATTACTTTTTAGAGTAGAATCGAAAGAAAATTACTGAAAAAAATGAAGGTAAATAATAAAAGTCACGACCGAATCCTTAGAGGCCAGCATTTAAACCGTTTGAGTTTAGCCTTCGTGGAGCATTTAGTTGAATATAAGATGAAGTGTTTCGCAAATACCAAGGATTTAGAGAAACGATAAACACTCTCAAATCTTGCAAAAGAAGTTGAAATCCCAATTCTAAATAACATTGTTTTAAAGAATCCAAAATAATGGTTCAAATGGAAATGGCGTAGCGTTTTGGGACCTCAACTGTGAAACTCTCATCTCATCTCAATCTTGCAAAACTATATATTATTATATATAGGTATAATAAAATTTCTCAGCAAAGAGAAGGATCAAGTTCCCTCCAGATAATATAGACATAAGCGCTTCATCAGGATTGTAACGGTTTTATAATGATAAAAAAATACTTGAGCAGAACAAGAACTTGTTATCTTTCTAGCTTACTCATTATTGCTTCCAGTGGGGGCAGCTCCTTCACAATCTCTTGCCAGTCAGGCATGCCCTGCATTAACAATCGGATGTCAGTCTTACAAATCCCTAATTTTTGTAATCCTCCTCCTTTTTATAGCAACAAGCTACATGATCTCCTGTTCTGTTCATGCCTTCATTTTAATTATCAATCTTTATTACCAATCTTTTTCTAACTTTCTTTATCAACTTCAAATGCTGTTCCTAGACATTGCTTATTTGCATTTGAATCATTTTAAAGGATTTAATAATGTTCTAAGAATTCCAATCTTTGCTATTTCATTATGTTAAAACAAATATGTGTGTGTGTGTGCGCGCGCGTGTATTCCAAACAGATTGTGCACTCACTTTTCCTGATCTTCGAACTCGACCATCAAGCCGCAGTATTATGTACACATCCTCACCCAGAGTAACGCCTTCTGATGCCTGTTGATCCCTTAACCACCTAAATGCGTGGAACACATATCAGCCAGATGTTACTATAAATCAAATACAGAAAAAAGATGTCAAGTATATGCCTCTGTTAGACAAAGAATTATGTAATAGTTCCGGATTCAAGCATGAGAAATAAGGAAATGAGAAATATTTGCGATCAGTGTGAGAAATTGGAAGGCATGCTAATATGTGCTCCAACAATGTACCGCTAATTACCCATTGTCAAGTTGAATTTTGAAGCATAATAATGAGGTAACAACTGACCTTTCCCATTCCACCTGAGATACAACCTCAGCTTTAAAGCGAATTTCAGATTTCAACTTTGACTTTGCAACCACTGACTGGGCTCTTTCCTCAAAATCTTCCTACCATGTTTAGCCAATCAGATTTTTATGTTAAGAATCAATGAAAACCATTGGTCACAAATTATAAAAGTTGAACAAATCTTCTATTGTGACAATTCCTGATGTTAAACAGTAAGAATAGTCATGTTACTTCAAATGATTAACCTACAGAGTCCAAGGAATAATGCATGTTACCCCAATAGAAGGAAGAGAAGCAGCAGCCTTTGCAGGACCACCAAAACCTTTCTTCTTCTGCACTTCTGGCTCTCTACCTTCACCCCAGATAACTGGAACTAGCAGAACACCGCGTCTAAGCAGCTCAGTTCGGAACCTCTCTGCTTTCTGGATGGCTAAGGAAACAGTCTCCTTCTTCCCTGCCAAGATTACCTAATTCCAAGCCTTAATTAGAGCATTGAGTAGAGAGAGTGCTTGAACACGATGAGATTCTTAAAAATTCATGGATGAAAGGTAATCAGATGACAGGTAAAGTCTGTCCTCTTTTATTTATTAGAATTCCCTGGTTCATTTCATTAAGTTCATGACAACAAAAAATATTCCACCATATTAATTAATTTAAGAAGGAACAGAGGGATATGACTACACAAAATTTATTCATAAATTCTATTCCAACCTCAAATGGACATAAGTTTTTCCTTTCCTCACTCATATTGATAACAAAGAAAAAATTTGATTTTAGCGGCCGAATTTTTACATTCAGTTCAATACTTCCCTTCAGCTAGGAACCCAATGCAAGTTTAGTTTTTTAATTATAGTATTGCATTTAAAGTGCAAGAAAATCGCAAATAAGTAATTTAAGATAAAGTTTTCGATACTGACTGGCCTAACAGTGTCCCGAAGCTGTACGAGTTCAACAACGCGATTAGTGGAAAGGCGCAAAGGCAACCTTGAGAGGGTTTCATCTCTGGTAATCTGTGCAATTTGTTCTTCCTCTTTCTTATTGTCCCAGAAGAACAGGCCCACTAGAACAACGATGCCTGCAGATTGCTGATTCAAAAGCTTAGTCATATTAAGAAGCAAGCTAAAAATCCTTTGATTTGGTCAATGATCATATTCAGGGCAGTAATGCACAATGTACACCTAAAGATAAGGAGAAAAAATATTCAAAAGTTAAGAACACCAGCCATCAACGATTTTATGCATAAATAAATTACAGCCTATCTCCATTTGTCTGACAGAGGAAAATTACTGTGTTTACCTCCAACATTAATGGCAGCATTCCCAGCAGTTTCCAAGAGATCTGGGGCACCGTCTCCACCATTAATTGCACGCAAGAGTCTAGGGATTGTAAAGAGCAATGAAATTCCTGCTGCTGCTGAGAATGCAAAATAAAAGAATCTCCTAACCCCTCGAAATGGTGCTTGGACTTCACTAATAAGTTTGAGATCTCTACGAAAACTGTAGCCTATGTCTTCCCCTCCCAGCCTAGCCTGTACATAACATTATTATAAGATTTAAATCT
This sequence comes from Croton laevigatus, assembly GCA_949640765.1. Lineage (NCBI taxonomy): Eukaryota > Viridiplantae > Streptophyta > Magnoliopsida > Malpighiales > Euphorbiaceae > Croton > Croton laevigatus. The sequence goes on along the minus strand of CATIWJ010069046.1, from coordinate 19,300 downwards.
TTAAGGATTTCAATCCTCCTGACAGAAAATTGCTTCAAAGTTTTTGCTCAGAGATATGACAACATAGTATAGTATTCAGGTATAAAGTACAAATACTATTTTCATATTCTGGCAGGTGAGAGGTAAAGAATAATTCTTAACGCATGAAAGAAAGACAAGAAATTGTGAAAAACCTCTTCTTGCAATTCCTTGAACTCAGGCAACGCTCTAAAGGAAGCCAAGTCAGGATCATTCAAGATTGTGCCGAACTTAAGATTATATTCCCTCAAAGCAGTACGCAGGCAATCAGAAGCTTTCTTTCCTTCCCCTCTTCCTCAAGACAAGAATAAAAGAAAAGGCTAATCAGCTCAAGAGACCAATGATACGTTCAAACTTAAGAAGTTCTATTACTCGTGTGGAAAAGTAGCAACTTCAAGAACTAAAATCTTTCATAAGCCACGAAGCTGAAAGATTATTGTCAGGTTTGACATAGAAGAAATAAAGAACAGAACTTCTGGTAAAATGCTACAATTTGCATCGACTCACTGATGGACTGCCCCAGATTCGCATTCTATTTCTATATGTTAATCATCAACCAATGTTGAATAACATCACATTAAAGTAAAACAAGCAATCATATTGCAGTCAACTATCAGAAACTGAAAGAAAATTACAATCCAATTCTGACAAAAGTTTATATAATAACTTTTTTTTCGCAAAAAAGACACAAAATGGAACGAACTACCGGTAGGCATGGCAGCAAGCTTTATTATAGAGTGCAGCTTGGGCCTCAATGGGCGTGGGATTCAAGTCAAGAGCTGTTTCAAACTGAACTAAAGCATCGTTAACCTGAAAATCAAATGTTATAGTAGAACATTAGCTTCACTTCTGTATTGCTAATTATTTACTATATCAAATCAATCATTCACAACAGAAATTACAAATGAACATGCTTCAGAAACAATTGCTGGGTAGTGGGTAAGAAATTTATAAGTGAAGCAAAGATTATAACTTTCGAATTCCAATACTGATCATTTCAATACGAAACTTGAATTTAGTGACAAATTGGTCCCATAGCCACTAACATGCAACAAACCAGGGAGCAAAAATAGAACAATATCAGAAAAAAGACAATACCCGTCCTTTGGAAAATAGTGAGAGACCCAAATTGACGCAGGACTCAGCAGTCTGGGTACTGGATTCATTAGACTGAGAAGTCGAAGAAGATGAGAAAGACGTTAAACAGAGATGAACCCTCTTTCCAGGTATTGTTTCATTAACGAACCATGAAGATGGGGGTTTTCTTGTTGCTCTGCTCCTTGAAGAATTGGAGAAGAAGATGACACTGTGGTTCAGCGCCACACCAGCGACAGCCATTGGGCGTTTAGACGTCACTCGCTCGCCTAAGTTCACTTTTTTCAGATAAACTTAACTCTCTTCTTCTCTGCATATGTGCTCGAGGTCAATACTCGCAATAAAAGTCATGTAATTAATTCTCAAACGCTGGCGTTTCGGTCGCCTTAACCATACAAATGAAATGATACGACAAAAACCGTAATCTTACCGTGCCGTTAACGGATGAAGATGCAGGTTCTCTTCTCTCTCGCATTCTTATACATATATATACTTTGTATATGATATAAACATGTACTGATTAATGTATTGCACAGCATTTTTGTAATGTAATTTCACTTTGAATATGAGTAATTACAGTTTTATTAGGGTTTTACAAAGCTACATGTACAAAGTAGAACATTGGTTTTAAGTTTATAATACTAGTATTAATTTATCAAAAGTTGATCATTTTCCTTCAAATCTCAATTTCCAGTTTGGCTTCCAAAAGAATGTGTAAATTCATGGAGTTTTCCCTTTATTTCTGGGCTCAGAGTTAATTTTACAGCCATAAGCTAGTCTGTTAAGAATGGGTTATTAGGTGAATTGTTTTTTTTTCTCTTGAAATCAGAAACATGGAACACGGCAAGCAAATTTACAAATTATTCCAAGAACCAACACTCCGTAGTACTACTATATTTTGGTGTTTGGAATTGGAATAAAGGTGTTTATACATATATTACTATCCATCCTGACTCTGCTCTTTTGCTGTCTTCTTTGGTGCATATACACGTGTGTTCGCATTAGCCTCTTTTACCTTTGTTGAAATTATGTTACATCTTTATTGTTATATTTGAAATTTTATTCCTCATTATCTCTTTGTTGATTGACCAATTGGGTACACTGCTAAGTTAAAAGTAATGTCTGTCTTAAAGTAGTTGATTTTAACATAAAGAGACAGCATTATTAGATGAGAAATAAAAAATGACTGTAGAAATTATAAGCATTTTATGCACGTCAACACCTGCGGCAGTAGTACAATGCTGTACCTGCCAACCGTTGATCGAATTGCCAATGCGTAAAATGATTTATTCTGGAGGTCATTCTTGCAATGCTAATTAAACAACTTTTGGCTTTCTTATATTGCAGGAAATGCAGGTTGTCTTCTTAATTGTTCACCCACTAAAATTAAGAGATTAGCAGCAAAAAAGTTATTTAACTGTAAGCATCTTTTACTATTAGATTTTAGTCATTCAAAATGTACTTCTATTCAAATAATGAGCCATCACTTTTAATTTTTATGTTATCAACTACAGCGACATGATAAATTATGTTTACTTTCCTTTGAATTTTCAGTTTTTCCTATTATTTTCAATAAATAATAATAAAGACTGTTTGATTGGCTCATCAATGCTATATTTTTTTTTTTTTTGCAAGAGCCAATGAAGCTGCTTTTACTTTTCTTCTGCTTCTCTTTTTCTTCTGATATTATATTTTACAATATGAAAGATGAACAAAGTAACTTGAGCAAGTTGAGCCAATTGAAGCCTAAATTACTCTAGTTTTATTCTAATTCAATAGAAAGTACATTCATCTGAAGGTGGAAAAATGTAAGCACATACTTTGCACTATAGTAAAACAATAATATGAATGAGAAAGTGAAGAGATGGTCATTTAGTTGAGAGAGTTTATTTATGTTTATTACCCAATTTGAGGGTGATGATAATAACTGAGTGATCATCTGCAGGGCCTAACTATGTTCTGTTGCAATGCTTATTGAGGGTTAATTGATGTCATCACATCACACTTCCAAAAGAAAAGCAAGCTGCTTTTTATGTTAAAGATGGTCGTACAGATTATTTGGCACATTTTTTTCACCTCACTGTATACAAAAGGCTGCTTCCATTATGCTGGTTGCTAGAAGAATGCTCAACCAGGCATTCTTAATAGGAAGCATTTTTTGTTGCTCCTTTTTTCCTTTTTTTTGTCTGAAGTGCTGAACTCCAAATAAATCTTTTTAGGTGGCTTACATCATGGATGAGTAGGGTCTATTTAAATAGAGATTGATCCATGTAAAGCCCCATCCGCATACAATCTCTATGGGAGCAGTAGGATATTGGGCCACAGTACTTATTTCGAAAATTTTGTTTTATGACTAAGTTTTACATCTACACCCTGCTTTATTGAACCTGGTTCAATTACTTAACAACTATAAATATCCAAGAAATATGGTTATAATTTCTATTGCTTTTTCTGTTATTCTAATTGGTCAACAGTTTCAAGTATTTTTGGTCAGTCATATCAATGGAGGCTACCCATATAATTATTGCTTCCTTTTTTTCAAAATCTTGCCTTACATTTTTCACTTTTTTTACAACAAGTGCACGGACTAATATCAGTTGGTGATAAACTTCAATAGGCAATATCCAAATATTTATATGGACTAATGATTTTGCAGTACATACGGAATTGATGATTATTACCATGAGATGGTTGATGAGTGATGAACCATTATTGGTATGGAGAATACTTCCAACATATATTGGACGACATCATGATTCGAGTGACAGCATGCGATGTGCTCCATCTTGTCATGGAAAAATATGGCTCAGTAAAGTTTACTTTCTCCTGCATTATCTCAAGTTTCCAGGTATGGGAAAAGATTTCTTTTGCACTGGCACCACTGTCTCAGTATAATTTTCATGGTGGAGATTAAAGAGCGTCGGCAAAGGTCCACTATTTCCTTCACACTTTTGAGAAAAAAAAAAAAAAAATAAAAGAAAGATCACCAACATATGCGGCGAGCATCACTCTCTTTTATTTATACATGTGCTAAAGACGTCGATCATGACGCTGTATTGTCTCTATTTGGATAAGGATATTTGCTGACATGCAGACCTTTGATCAAGCATCTTAAACTTGTTGAAGGGCTGGGATTTTTTTACCCTTTCATTATAAGACATCTGATAAAATTCCATCCAAAAAAAGAAGTCTGCAATATGCCTAATACATATTTTCATTAATATGTGCTTAGGAATAACTTTATGTTAATGGAGGCTGTTGAATGACCATTTATACCTGCACGCTTAAGATGTTGCATAGGATCTTTTTAGTGCAGTTGTTGACCACTGGAGCCCTATTGAAAGGATTGAATTCATTATTTAATTTTATTTTTGTTTTATATACGAGAGTGAGAGTTTCTTTATGCATCACATTCTTACCGAGAGTGAGTGAACTGATACTTTAAAGAAAGATTTGATTTGTTTTGCTTTCTCATGCCTTTATTGGGATTAGATACAATTAAAGGGGCACTGTAATATGTGGACAGTAAATAGAACCAGATGCTGAAATCTTTGTCTTGTCTAGAATGTATAATATTAGAAATTGAAAAAAGGCAGTATTTGTCTTGAAATCAAATTTCAAGATACGTTGGTGCCAAAAAGTGCAATCTGAATTATGATAGGTTGCATTATCTCAGATCATTTTTGTTACTCGTGTGTTTAGGCATGGACACAAACACATAGAGACTCTATATCTGCGCTTGAATATATTATCTTTATGCATACAAGGAGAGCATTTCTATCTGGTATTTCTAGTAGTTGTTGCAACACTTGAAGGCTCAGAAGTTATAATAGCATAAAATTTCCGACATACTATTATCAGTCTCGATGTGAACTACAATGATTGGAACTGTGTTTGAAATCAAACTGCTTTAACAAAATTTTATTATAAGATTGTACAGAAAATGATATTTTTCTATGAAATCTGTGAACCTCAAATTTTTACATGATTCTAATGAATAGAGGAGTTTAAGACTTAAGATCATCCGACAATAAATAAGGATGATTTGGTTGTTGGTGCTGCATCACAATTGTGCTCAGGACTGTAGAATTTGCTGCTTACACTTTTTGGCTGAAAGTATTTTCAGCTGCTATATTTCTAAATAAAAATAATTGTCATTGCAATAGTGAAGTCTTGGTTCTAAGCTCATATAAGCTAGTGAGGGACCACATTATAGACGGAATCTTATTTTCCACAATCAGCTTGAAATGATGTTGAAAAAGTAAAGAACATATACAAGAAGCATCCACATAACATCCACATAGCCTATCTTATTTATATCCCCATGCCTTGTGCTATTGGTTATGCTTGTGCCTTGTAACTCCTGTGCCATTCCTTGACATTATGGATGGAAAGAAGTTGGAGTACAAAGGTGAGGTTGCATTGAAGGAGATTGAGAAACTTGCAGAGAAGGCTGGAGAATTTCAAGAAAACATATTGAAGGATATCTTAACGCAAAATGGAGAAACTCAGTATTTGAGCATGTATATGAAGGGATCAAAAGATGTAAAAGAGTTTAAGAGTTGTGTTCCTGTCACTACATACAAAGATATCTATCCCTATATCCTAAGAATTGCTAATGGGGAGGATTCTTCACTTATTACGGGGCATCCTATTACTGAGATGTTATGCAGGTCTCTCTCTTTCCCCTCAATTATTCAAGTCTTTTGATAGTATATTAGTTGGATATTAAGCTTTCATTTCCATTCCTTGTATCGTTTACATTATTGGCTTGTCTTTCTTCCTTTGCAGTTCAGGGACTTCTGCTGGAGAACCTAAATTAATGCCATCGGTAGCTGAAGATCTAGACAGGCGTACATTTATATATAACCTTATCATGCCAATCATGAACCAGTTAATTGAATCTCTTATATATTCTATAAATGCTCATGAAAATGCTATTATAAAGGCGTAGTGTAATTTATATGTAGTGTCTTGACTAGCAGTATGTCAGTTACTCTGATGCTGATATCTGATTCCCATGTAGGACACCTCGTTCTTCCATTCTTATTAGTCTCTGTCAATTTTCTTGGAAGAGTATGATCTTTAGATATTACATGACAAGTTTAATTACATACTGACCTGGATTGGAAAGGTTCCAGGTGTCCAGCACCATCCATTAGTGTTTTGAACTTGCTAGAAATCCCCTCTAGCTTTCAAGAGTCAGTACAGAATACAATTTTAAGATATAGGAAAACTAAGTAATTAGCATTGACATATTTGTTGTACAATCAGGCAAATATGCAGATGAGGTACATTACTTTCACATTTGCCTAGTTTGGGATTCTAACATCTAATAGAATGTGCATCACTGCTGGTAGCATATATGGAAAGTGGATAAGCTAGCATACACTGAACTTATCTGATGTGAATGGAATTTTCTGATCCCACTAGCTAGCACCATCATTATTTTATTTCTTTATGAGCAACAATTTATAGTAAAGGTTGAGAATCAAGCTTTATTAATTAACTTAACATTGTAATTTCAGGTATGTCTTTGGTTTGGATGAAGGTAAGGCCATGGTTCTGTACTTTGTTAAGGCTGAAATGTCCACTCCTTGTGGTTTACCAGCTCGAACTGTGTTAACTAGTTACTACAAAAGTAAGCATTTTAAGTGTCGAACACGAGACCCGTACAATGATTTCACCAGCCCAGATCAAGCTATTTTATGCAAAGATAGCAACCAAAGCATGTATTGCCAGTTGCTATCTGGCTTGATTTACCGTCACCAAGTGCTAAGGATAGGAACTGTTTTTGCATCTGCATTGCTTCGAGCCATTTCATTCCTAGAACGCAACTGGGTTCGCCTATGCAATGATATACGCAGAGGCGAACTAGATCCTATGATCACAGATCCTGAATGCCGCTCATGTATGTCAATTATGTTATCCTCTCCTAATCCTTGTCTTGCGGATGAAATTGAGGAGATATGCAGCTGCTCATCATGGCAGGGTATCTTGTGTCAGCTTTGGCCTCGGACCAAGTATATTGAAGCTGTGGTGACAGGGTCTATGGCACAATATATACCAGCCCTTGAGTACTATAGCGATGGGAAGTGGCCCTTGGTGTGTACCATGTATGCTTCCTCAGAGTGTTATTTTGGTGTAAACTTGAAACCCTTGTCTGATCCTTCAGATGTGGTATTTACTCTCATGCCTAATATGTGCTATTTTGAATTTATACCTCTCGGAGAAAATGGAACATGGTCAATGGATGTTGACGAGGAAGAGGAGGTGCCCAATAATAAGCTCATAGATTTGGTTCATGTTAGACGTGGTTGTTATTATGAGTTGGTGATCACAACCTTCGCTGGTAATATAATATCCTTCAATTTGGCTTTACTTCTTATTCTTTTCGTTTGTGAGGTTAAGTTATCCTCCAGTGGAACCCCTTTTACCTGAAAAGACATCTACAGAATATCTCTGATTTGTTATGTCCTCTCTCTGCCTGTTCCCTTTGATTTGATGACTTAAAATATTGCCATTAAATATCTTTCTCTAAATGATCCAGGGTTGTATCGTTATCGCGTCGGTGATGTGCTCCAAGTGACTGGATTCCACAATCAAGCCCCTCAAGTTCGATTCATTTGCAGGAGAAATGTGGTTCTGAGCATTGACAATGACAAAACCAACGAGGAAGATCTTCACAAGAGCGTCACAACTGCAAAGAAATTACTTGAGCCCAACAATGCGTTACTCGTGGAATACACTAGCTATGCTGACACATCAACTGTACCTGGGCACTATGTATTATATTGGGAGATACTATATCATGTATCATCAGCCATCAACAATTCTCTGACCCCACTCGATGCTAATGTTTTCCAAGAATGTTGTGTTGCTGTGGAAGAAGAACTTGATTACATCTACAGGAGATGCCGTTCCTATGACAAGTCAGTAGGGCCGCTGGAGATACGTGTGGTGGAGTCTGGTACATTTGAGGCATTGATGGATTTGTTCATCAGCCAAGGAGCATCCATCAATCAATATAAAACGCCAAGGTGCATCAAATCTAATGATGCTCTCGCGTTACTTAATTCTCATGTCAAGGCATCTTTCTTTAGTTCAAGAGATCCAACTTGGATTCCTTAATGGCGTCCGCAATTCCCAGTTACCCTCTCTGTTCTGTTTGTTATGCTAATGAAGTAGGAAGACATTCATGGGGATGTGTATGACCATGATGTAAGGTGGTTTAATAAATGCCATCGTTTCCGTTAGGGAAAGTTAGAGTCTTTGAATGTAATGTTTTAGTATTTGTTTCCCCCTCCCCCCTTCTAACCTTAGCGACTAATGTAATCCAATAAATAGTAACTGCTGCAGTTTGTTTTGTTGGGCAATGAGTAATTATTAATTGTTGCATGAAAGTAAAGTAATTAGGGACAGACAATGCAACGTAGGGGACAAAAAAGAAAGAATCTGAAAGTGAATTGCACATTTTGGTGAGTTGATTGGTCTTTTTTACCATTTTCTTATCCCATTAGGATTCGTTGTAATCTCATCAACACACAGGATAAATCATCAAAAAGATGCCTTGGGATTTTATTTGTTTCCTATAGGGTGCGAGTTTGAACTTTAATTTAGTAGTCTTGTTTTAAATATCTTCTACATCTCAATTTCTCTAGTTAATGAATTTCTTGAAACATATGATTTTCCTTTTATTTTAAAATTAAAAATATATGTTGTGACAGGATTACCATAACTTTCGATTTTTTTTTTATAATTTGGTTCAAATTCTTTATTTACGAGCCTTAGATATTTAATGCGGATTTGGTTAGTGACATATTTGAATGGAAGCGTAAAATCCATATAATGGAAAGAATCTAAGATTAGTGATTGGTGTTATTTTTGTTTCTGATAAAATTAATCATTAGTGAATTTATATAGCCGATTCCAACTAGTTTGAGACTAAAAGGGTTGTTTATGGTCCAAATTCTTTATTTTAGAGTGAAATTGTTACAAATAATTCATTTTAGAGTGAAAAAATGAAAATATTATGCAGCTCAAATCAATTTAGAACGGAATTATAAGACTTTGAAACTACAAGATGAAATTGTTACTCAAACAATAAAAATCGTACATTCCCTCCTTTTTGTGATGCCCAGCACACAGATTGCCCCTTCCACCAACATACGATCATTATAATTCTTTTTTGATATCGTGGGCCGAAACATGAAAATTTAGGAAAGCAACCCTCACAATACTAATCATTCCCCTGATTATTATTATTATTATTATTATTATTATTATTATTATTACTGCCTCCAATTTTTTCATTTCTTTACACCCTAAAAACATAAATATCAATAAAACTCTATTTTTCACTAATACCAATACAAAATAATAATAAACAATTAACATTTACTTTTTCACCAATACCAATACAGAAATAATAATAAACAATTAAACCTACTTACCAAAAAAAGAAACGTAAACAATTGAAAAAATTGGAGGTAGTATTATTTTGGCATAGATATTTTGGGGAGAGGACTGGGAGAGAGGCTTAGTGTCGAACCTGGCCTGCTGCACCAAGTGTTGTTGATGCTTTCCATTTTGCCACCTCACACCCTTTAATCATTCCCCTGATAATTGTTTAAAATCTTCGCTCCACTCCACAAATTTTTTCTCTAATTTATAATTTCTTATTTTATCTTTATTTATTTAACTCAACAATTTATTTTTTCCTCAAAACTATTAACTAACAATCAATAAAAACTATTTCATGTTTCAACTTAACATTTTGATTTTCTATAATGAATTACCTATAACTAAACAATTTTCAGTTAAAGTTTAAATCTTAAAAAATAGTAATTTAATGAGTATTTACATATGTTTCATTTATTTTTCAAAAATTGAAAAAGCCTGTGTTAGTTTTTTTTTAATTTTTATTTAATTATATCAATATATAATTAATCAAATTAACTATATCATCAATAACAATAATATAAAAAAATAAATTTAACACGTGCAACAGATTAAAAAATTAATATTTTAATTAATTTGACATACGTAGACACTTATTAGTTAATTTGACAAAATTTTAAAAATATTTTAATAATATTTCTAAATGCTTTCACTTATGTCATCATCATGTCATAGTTCTGTTTCGAAAAATCATATCATTGTTACACATGAATAATGTTAACGTATAATTGCAGATATCATTGTGATTTTTTAAAAAAAAAATTAATAATTCCTTTAATTAGTCGATTCAAAAAGGAAAAAAAATTTCCTTTAATTAGATTTTTCGTTTCCTTCACTGGCTTAATGTCTCATCTTGATCTTCCTTTTAAATTATTTGTATGAAAAAGAATTATTTAATTCCTTATTTCCATTCATCATGTTGTTTTCTTTTAAATGATTATGAGAAAAGCCTTTTAAATCCTTTATTTCCATTCTTCATGTTTTTTCCTTTCTTTACTTGTTTTTTCTATATCTATTGCTAAATTTAGATAGCAAAAGAAAACAACATAGAGATTAAGTTATTTCAAACGCGCGCGCACACATATATATTTGATAAATTAAACCGAAAATAAAGAAAATCGGTTAAAATCACCATTTTAGTAAGTTAAATTAATGATACAAAATTCTTACAATCCTAAGAATCGACTAAATTTTGTCATAATTTGTTAAAATGAGATTTTTTTTTAAGCTTAACATGAGCTAGATAGTTATTTTTGTCATAATTAGTTAAAATGGTAGTTAATTTTGAACTTTTTTTTGTTTGCCTAAAATAGTTATTTTTGTCAAAATTTATTAAAAATGTCGCTAGTTTTATCAAAATTTATTAAAAAATTATTTCTTTTGTCAGATGTTTCAATTTTAAAGTGTAGTTTAATTTTGAAATAAAATATAACTATTTTATTAAAATTTTTAAATTCTAGTTACCCGAATAACTGTCAACCTTCTAACATAACATTAGTGTACTCAAAATATGTTATAGAAACATTTGTCTAATGCACATTTAACTTAGTTTGAAACAAATGTTTATGCGAATTTAATATTATAAAACAGTTATGTGTCTAATTTTTATAAAAAGTCAAATTTTCACAACTGCAAATCAATGAATATTGAGACTCAGTGCATACAATATAACAACGGATGAAAAGTTAAAAAAGGAAACAAAACAAAAATTGAACAAAGAGGAATTTATCCATTCTATAATGAACATAGACATAGTTCTCCTCTTGAATTACACTTTGAATAGTTTGCTTTTTCTTTTTCACTAAATAAATAAATCCTTTGTTTATATCCATAATAATTAATTCCATAGATTCAGTTTAAGTAAGCGTAACGTATTATATACTCTTTTAATACATTAATGGCTACCCATTAAATTCTTTAACTTAATTGCACCAACCTAGCAGATTATATACCTACATTGGCAAGCCATGCACGTACCAAAACCCCTATATAACACTATTCTTGTTGGTTTGTTAGAAATCAGAAGCAAAATGGCTAACTACTACTCTTTCTTGTTCTCTTTTCTTGTTTGCCTTCTTGTTGTTTTGGTTCCTATAGATGGCCAGCAGATTCATTTAACTGACGCTGATAGAATTCAGTTTGCTCTCAACTTGGAATTCTTCGAAGCAGAATTCTTCTGCAATGGTGCAAATGGTCGTGGCCTTGATACTATTGAACCAGGTTTTGCTAAAGGCGGTCCTCCTCCTATTGGAGTCCAAAAGGCTAATCTTGATAATGTTACTCGTAAAATTATTGAAGAATTCTGTTATCAAGAAGTTGGTCACCTCAGGTAATTATTCTCTTCTCTTCTTAATAGGTAAGGTTATATCACTCGCTGAAGCGAGCAATTCTAGCAATAAATATAACTTATATTTTTTTAACAAGTTCAGTAGTCCGACCGTAAAAGAAATACAATTCAAAGATAATTAAATAGCCAGAGATGTAGCTTGCTCGGGAAATTAATTAAATAATTTAATTTAACACTACTATTTTACTTTTCAGGGCAATTATAACAGGGTATGGTGGAGTTCCTAGGCCTTTATATGATCTAAGCAGTCAAAATTTTGGTGCGGTCATTGATAAAGCTGTTGGCTATAAATTGGAGCCCTCATTCAACCCTTATAGTGGCTCAATCCCATATCTATTAGCGTCCTACGCTATCCCTTATGTAGGACTCGTAGGATATGTTGGTACAATTCCAAATCTAGTCGATGCCACTTCAAGAAGAGTAAGATAATATTATATTATGCATTATAGCTCTTTTTTTTTAAAAAAAAAAAAATATAACAATGAATTATCTGTACCGAATCTCGGGATCATAACATTACTTTTCTCTTGTAGCTCGTATCGGGACTGCTGGCTGTAGAATCAGGACAGGACGCGGTGATACGAGGGCTGCTGTATGAAAAAGCATATGAGAAAGTGGAGCCGTATAATATTACAGTTGCTGAATTTACTAGTGCGATATCAAATCTAAGGAACAAGCTTGGTGGGACTGGGATTAAAGATGAAGGTCTAATTGTACCTAAACAATTTGGAGCAGAGCACAGAACTCAAAGCAATGTATTATCAGCAGATGCAAATTCAGTTGCCTATTCTCGCAATCCCAATGAGGTTTTAAGGATTGTTTATGGAACTGGAAGCGAACATCAGGCCGGTGGGTTTCTGCCTAAAGGAGGAAATGGGAAAATTGCTCAGAGTTTTTTGAAAAATGTTGATTCTATTACTGTTAATTAATTTCTATTTTGGTTTATTGAATTATGCAAGTGAAATAATCTTGTATAAATTCACGTAATATATTCCGCTCAACCTATAAATGAATATTTACAAAATAAAATAACTTTTTTTTTAAATTTAATTATTCAGTTCACTCTTTTTATTAAATTTTAAGGCAATTGCGTTAGTTAAACGATTTCTGAAATCAGATTATTTGTTAATTTTTTTGTTAATGTGGATTTTGTGAATAGAAAAACAGTCGTCCTTAAATTGTAATAATATGTTTATGATTTTGGACTATTTTACCCTTTCTTTTTTTAGTGTATTAACACAAATACTCCTATTAATTTATTTTCTTTATTTTCTATTTGAATGAAATAATGCACCTTGTGTTCCCTAAAAAAAAAAGCATTAGTGGCTTATAAATTGCTTATTTTTCCTTGGGAAAACCAAAGTATTATTCGAAAGACAAATTGTAGTGGAAAATGTTGAACTGCTATAATAAAGATGGCAATGACTTAAAATCGAAAAGGGAAATAATAAAGTGTTATTGTGTTTAATTGGCCATTTGGTCGCTGTTGAAGTATTTATACTAACATCAGTTACTGTTGGGGGTCTGGATGGTGCAGTGAAAGGATAAAGTTAAGCATGTAAGTAGTGACAGGTCCAAACCCCACCTCATGGAATAAAAATTTCTGCTTCCTTTGAATGCTTAAGCGTAAGTTGAGAGTACGTGTAAAATATCTATGTTAAAAAATAAAAAAACAGCAGTTACTGTTTCTCTGAGTTATTTTTTCACTTTTTTACAGTGGCATGTGAAAGATAATTTAGTAATTCTCGAGTAAAAATTATGGAACGATTTTTTTTTATTTTTTTTGCCAAAAATAATTATGGAACGATTAATGAATGACATAACAATCATTCTTGATTGTCCTGAAAAAGAAAATCTAATGTCAATCTTTTTATCTTGGACATAATCTAATGTCAATCATTTGTTCTTATCCTAATTAATTAAGTAATAAGAAAATTACTTTTGAGGCCTTGAGTTATATGGTATTTTTCTTTCAGGTACTCATATTTTGAAAAATATATTTTTTGATCCTCGATTTCTCACCCCCCAACTCTCCTAACTCACATTCTATCCATTTCATTGTTAGTAACTAGCAAAAAGCTGGTATTTTTCATGATTTTTAGGTCATTTGGAGATTTTTTTTTATAGGGGCTTTTAGTTTAACCGTGCAGCTAAAACTTTTATGAATTCAAAATCATAATAATATAGAAAACATAACATTTTAGATGTTAGAAAATTATAAATCAACTATTGGCCATACACTACCATCAGTTGATATAAATAATTAAATCAAACAAATCCTTTAAAAGGTTTTTGAGAGAAAAAAATAAATCAGGAAAATTTGTGTTGGCTTCATTTTAGAGGGAAATACCTCGTGAGTACTAGTGTTTCACTACGAAATTAAAGAAAAAAGACAAATAATTGGTGAGAGTTCTTTGAGTATTCCCCAATTATAGCGTGGGTATAGGAAACATTTTATACAAAGGTTAACGTTAATTTAATAATTAGAATTTTTAAAAACTAAACAAATTATTATAAATTATATAAAAATTTTTAAAGGGATAAATAAGTAATAGTAAATTTTGAAACACAATGGTAGTAAATAGTAAATTGTTTCAAAAACTCACTAAATAGCATATTCTAGAATTTGATATTTTTTCAAATCCAAAATTACCCTTTCTCTTATTAAAATAATAAAATACTAAATTTTCTAATTGAAATTAATCAAATATTAATTTCTGAAAAAAGTTGAAAAGTGCAAAGTTGTCGGAGAAGCCCACAGGCGCCTCCGCCATATGCATCCAATCGGCGATCTAAGGGTATCGGTCGAAAACTCTCGCGCTGGTGAATCATCCAGTACCCTTAGAGCTGCAATTCGATCATTGAAAGCCTGCCAAACAAGTGACTGCAACTCTGAATTGTCGTCACTGGAGAAAACAAAATCAAATTGATTTCATTGCGTTTCATCGTGATTTGGACCAATTTTGGTTGGTTTTCTGTTGAAAGTCATGATAACGACGTGATAATAGCCACTTTTCGTCGATTTGCAGCAAGAAAACCTTCTGTTCAATGTGGCTACGAGATTTCTAAACGGAAACAAAAGGAAGACAAAAGGAAGAAGATGCATTCCTCAAAAAATTAAAACTTAGTCCCTGAAATATTGTTAACTTTTCAGTTTAGTCCTTTTGTGGATTAAAATATAAAAACTATATTGTTTAGGTGTTTGAATGTAATTATTATCACTATATAAATCAGTATGTAAACAAAACAATCAGTATATAAATGTCACGTTAATGTGACATTTATATACTCGTCAATATATAAATATAGAATAAATGTGGCATTTAAATACTTACCAATATATAAAATACAGAATAAATGTGATATTTATAGATTCTTCAGTATATAAATTGATTTTTACATACTTATCACTATATAAACTTTATTTTTGGCCAAAAAATACATATTAATATATAAAAGTCAATTTTATACCAATTATTCCGTTATAATTGAATGCATAAAATGACACTATATATTTATATAGGTATCAGTATATTGATCACTATATAAATTTAAAATTTATATAGTAATGTTAAATTTTTGTACTAACCACTATATAAATTTCAAATTTATATGCTGACCACTATATAAGCAAAACAACCAGTATGTGAAAAATGATATTTATATGCTAGTCAATATATAAATATTAGTTTTATATACTGAGTAGTATATAAATCACCACAAGCATGTATAAATCAATGTATAAAAAAAAAAATCAACCACTATGTAAAAATTGATATTTATAAATTGTTCATTATATAAATAATAGTTTTATATATTGACCACTATATAAATCACCATAATTATATAAACATATATTAATTTTATTTATTATTTAAGTGTTTAAATTTAATTACTAATGAGAGTAACAATATAAATCAGCATATAAACAAACAATAAGTATATAAATCAGTATATAATCAAATAACCAACATGTAAATTGATATTTATATAATGGTCACTATATAAATAATGGTGTAACATATTGACCAATATACAAATCACTATATAAGTATATGAACATACATAAAATAAGGTATATTATGTTAGTTAGGCAAAATTGAGTCTATATATACTGATAGTTAAATAAAAAGTCAATTTTATATATTATTTGTTTGGCAAAAAATAAAGTTTATATACTAATAAGTATGTAAAAATTAATTTATATACTGACCATTATATAAATATCAAATTTATATACTGATTTATATAGTGATATCTTCATTTTCTTCACAAGGCCCTTCCATGGTAGAAGGATCTGTTTGATAATTTTTCATAATTTTTGTTCTGCAACCAATCAGATAAGTGAATATATCAAATTAAAAGTCTCAATAAAAAGAGTCGGAATATAATTTCAAATCCGTCATCTAACCACCATAGAATGATGAAAAATTCGGATGCCTATAGTTAAAACATGTCGTTTGAAAGTTATGGTCATATCCATCAAAATATATATCAAATCGAAAAGGGAGAAGTCGATTGGTGGTGCCTGAATCGTAGATCGGTTGCAAGATCTGCCGTGGCGAAGGATTATAGTGGACAGTTGAAAGAAAAAATGGAAATTACATATTGCAAGTTTTCATTTTTATTTTTAATTTAAAAAACTTAAAATTGAATAAAAATAAAATAAAATATAACAGTAATTTCATTGAAAAATATACCATTTGCTTAATTTATAAAAGTATATGATATTTACTGCACCTTAAATTTGAAAACTCTCTATATACTGACATTTCCCAAAATTTAAATTGAACTTCCAATTATACAACTTCTCAAGTAAAAGATAAAATTACTTTTTACTACTTTATCAAAACATTATTAAATAAAATTTATTATTCAGAAACAAATTATATGCTCCAAGACCTATTGAATATTTTGTTTTTAGAATAATCTAATATCTTCCATGTCCATTCAATGGTACACGAAAACGAATTACTCGGGTTTGTGGCAATCTCTCAACAATAGTTTCTTCAAGATTTGAATATTTTTTGATAACTGCAATATTTTGAAAATTTTATATTTAATTTTCAATTAATGAATAATTAATATTTATTATATTTTGTTAACCATGTTAACAATTAATAACTTGATTTTGTCCCTGTAATTTTTAAATATTATAAATTCAAGTCTAATTATTTTTATATTTATGCACTTCCCTCAAGTTTTGGTTTTTTCACATAGATACTCTACTCTACTTGAAAAATTTGGGGGAGGATTAATAAGTCTCGAACCCGAGATACATTACTACTAGGCTATACTCTTTTGGGCTTACCTCAAGTTTTGGTTTACTAACGTCATTTTCCCATTTTCTTTTCTACATGCTCAAGCTAATTTACGTATTAATCTTCCTAGGAAAAACAAAAAATTATACCTAAACAATTAATTAACTAAGAGTGAATTTCATGAATCTCCTAATACCCACCAATACTTTAACTACCCACCTCCTTCTATTAGGTGCTCAAATTTCATGAATTAATTATATGCTAAAAATTATAAAACAGGTTCGTCGTATAACTCCTAAAGTTAACCCTGCAATTACAGTATTTTCAAATTTGATGAAAATAAACCAGCAATTAGGACTGTTATTGCAAACTTATTGTAACGGGCATATAATAGATTACCCTTATTTATTCGTCTCCTAATCCATTTGAAACGAGCATCATGTCATAACAGATAATATACCCACCTCCAAAATGTTGGAGGAATTTAATTAAACTTTGTATTATTAAGGACAATGATAATAGAGCAATTTAGTAACTCTTTTGTAGAAAACTTCGAGCAATTTTCCCATTTCCTCCGCGAGGCAGAAAGCCACCGGGCGCGTATTCACTTCCAGTTCCATAAACAATCCTTAAAACCTCATTTGGAGTACGAGAATAAGAAACGGAATTGGCATCTGCTGATAATACATTTGTTTCAGTCATCATCTCAGCTCCAAGTTCTTTAGGCACAATAATGCCTTCATCTTTGATCCCACTTCCACCAAGCTTATTCCTCAGCTCTGAAATCGCATTAGTGAATTTCGCAACTGTGATATTATAAGGCTTCACTGTCTCGTCAGCTTTCTGGAAAAGCAATGCCCGAACTACTGCATCCTGTCCTGCCTCTACGCCTAGCAACCCCGATGCAAGCTAATTTGTCACAGAATTATTGGATTTATTAAGTAAAATTGATGATTAACAAGCTTTTAATTAACGTATTAGCACAGTGACCATAAACTTACCCTTCTGGCAGTTGAATTGACTAGATTTGGAATGGTGCCAACATATCCTCCGAGTCCTGCATAGGGGATAACATAGGACGCTAATAGATATTGGATCGAGCCATTGTATGGGTCAAATGGGGGCTGCAATTTCTGACCAACGGCTTCATCAATTACTGCACCGAAATTTTCACTGCTGAGATTATACAGAGGCCTTGAAAATCCACCATACGATGTTATAATTGCTCTATAAAGAGAAAATTGTTAACATTAAACTGAAGAATTCATTAACTTAATTATTCCCAATTAAATGGTTTGAGAACTATAACCTGAGGTGACCAACTTCTTCGTAACAGAATTCTTCAATAATATTACGAGTAGTTTTGTCAAGGTTGGCCTTTTTGGCTCCGACCGGAGGAGGACCACCTTTGGCGAATGCTGGAGCAATGGTATCTAACCCACGACCATTTGCGCCATAGCAAAAGAATTCCGCTTCGAAGAATTCCAAGTTCAGAGCAAACTGAATTCTATCAGCGTCGTTAAAATTAATCGGTACACCATCTATAGGCATCAAAATAATAGCAACACAAACAAGAGCAATCAAGAAAGAGTAATTGTTATTAGCCATTTGCTTGATTTCTTATCCAACCACTATGCTAATTATATAGAGTTGGTGTATGAGAGCATTTCATAATTGTAGGGTAGATAAGAATATTTCTTTTTTTTTACATAGATATTTTATTTTCAATAAATGTTATTGTCTCAGACTGAGATATCTTAGTAGGGACAATATAGAAATTACAATAATTAATATTTTAAATAAATATATTTAATTAAAAATAAAATATTATATGGACTATCATACCCTTATCTTCTTTACCTTTCTATCCCCGAAAATCTTCACTTCCTCTTTAATTTCAGCCTGATCGTCTCTCATCTAGTCTTTTCTTGTTGGCAACTTCTACTAAACGAAGCAGAAGAAATTGGTTAACTTTTTTTTTTTAAATTTTATCTGAAACCTCAAAATCCATAATCGATTCCCTTTTCTTCTCTCCATCCTCCACTGCGCAATCCCAATTTGAGCTTCCCTCCTCTTCTCTCTAGCCTCCATTGCGGTCGTTGAAGAACAAATGAATGGT